>JAAEAF010013305.1:0-20395 GCA_011037195.1 Triatoma infestans
ATTGGTTTACCATTTCTATTCGTAGTAATGCTATTCGTACTGTTCACTAATGGACTATGCGGTGGACTTGTATAGGAAAAATCTAACGGTCTAACTATTGGATATAAATACGGCGCATACGCATACGGGTACGAATACAACCGATACGATGGATAATCATCATCGTCCTTATTTAACGTTCTACTAGCTACGGCGGCGGCCAACGGTGACGTTACCGCCGATACAGGCACCACTGATGGTTGTTGTTGATGTGTGGTGGTGGCTGCGATACTGGGCGCCACAGCTGTGGTTGTGCTGTTGCCCGGATGACGATATCTGGGCGGCAATGGCGGACGCAGAAATTCTGGCACTGTCGGTGGGTATAAAGGATGATGCGGTGGAAATGACAGCGCTGGAGCCACGTGGCTTGCACGTGTACCTTCTACCACTGCCCCTCCAGATGAGATCATTGCATCCTGCAACAATCAAATAATGGAAATATAAATTATTAATAAAATAAAATAGAATAGTAACTAAGCAAAGTAATACAATATTCTAAAACTACCCAAGTCAAAACAACATTAAAATTCATAACTTTTTACCTCCTGTTACGAGTTTTCATCGGAAGTACATGTTTTGAGAGGTTGCCGAAAAGAAGTGTTTAGAAATTAGAAATTGATCTATGTGTGTATATGTGTGAGTGAATGTGTCGGCAAAAACTCAAAAAGGAAAATCGCTGAAACTAGGTACATATTTCGTTTAGGGCCACCAGATATAAGATTTTGATCAAAATCAGTCGACCGGCTATACCAATTTACTGACTTGTTTTTTAGTTCAGATTATTTGCGATTTTCTGGAAAACGCCCTCCATAAAGTTGATAATCAACTAAAAAAGCTTGAAACATTCATTTAAGAGGAGGTCTGGGGGAACGAGTTGATGTTAGTCTTTCCTCTACACTGACAATCCACTATATTATACGATTGTATTGTCTATATAATACAAAATAAAAAGAACTTGGTGTGTGGGCAAAAGTCCGAGTTTGAAGAAAATTGGTTTATGAAAAATCCGCTTTTTATATTTCGATGCAATATATACATTTCATAGGAGAATATGTACGTGAAATTTGTACCTAGGTAATACATTTTACTATTTTGAGATATTTTGAATATTTGGTTTTCACACATGCACACACACAAATATATTATGTATATATATATAGGCCGTTTGCTAATAACATTTTTTCGTGCTCAAGGGACCTCAAATCATGTATTTCCGGTATAAACTCAACTCTTCTACTAGGGATAAGAGAGATTAATGGAATAACAACTTTTAGCTTCCTGCAAGTTTTCTATAATACCAGCAGAAACGGCAACATCTTTAAAGAGTAGTTCCGGTGAGAACTTCAATTTCGAGAATTTGACACGATCGTAATACGTATTTTCTCTTACTAGCAGAGAGAAAGTAAAACCTTGGAAATATGTCCTGCAAACTGCCATTTCCGGTTAACCATTTTTTCTAAATTTGGAATCCTACAATGATTCTAATTTATAGTGATATTATATAGGTGGCAAAACCATAGATTGTACTAAAACTGCACTTTAAAGGAACAGGTACGTTGCAGCACCTTTGAACCTTCCAAAAATTCAATTTATACCTGGAAAAACCTTTCATATAAAACTGACAGAGGCCTATATGTGAGAGCAATTAGTGGCAACAGAGAAACTGACAGAGGCCTATATGTGAGAGCAATTAGTGGCAACAGAGAAACTGACAGAGGCCTATATGTGAGAGCAATTAGTGGCAACAGATAAACTGACAGAGGCCTATATGTGAGAGCAATTAGTGGCAAAGAGAAACTGACAGAGGCCTATATGTGAGAGCAATTAGTGGCAACAGAGAAACTGACAGAGGCCTATATGTGAGAGCAATTAGTGGCAACAGAGAAACTGACAGAGGCCTATATGTGAGAGCAATTAGTGGCAACAGATAAACTGACAGAGGCCTATATGTGAGAGCAATTAGTGGCAACAGAGAAACTGACAGAGGCCTATATGTGAGAGCAATTAGTGGCAACAGATAAACTGACAGAGGCCTATATGTGAGAGCAATTAGTGGCAACAGAGAAACTGACAGAGGCCTATATGTGAGAGCAATTAGTGGCAACAGATAAACTGACAGAGGCCTATATGTGAGAGCAATTAGTGGCAACAGATAAACTGACAGAGGCCTATATGTGAGAGCAATTACTGGCAACAGATAAACTAAAACATTCCAGCCGTTTCAAAAAAAAAAATAAATAATGAAAATAATTCTGTTTACGACTTTCTATTTACTGTTAATACAATTATATATATTATATATATAAATTTTACTCATTCGTCCAAGCTAGAGCTGGTGGGGCGAAATTATCTACCTACCCAGTCAGCTGGTTGAATCATTCCATTGTAGTCTAGAAGAGAGCGCAAATAATATTTAACATTTGTAATTTAACAAATACCAAACTATCCAAAATAAATTTTTCCAGAGAAATGTTACAAATAAAAGTGACAGGTTTATAACTGTGCACAGTATTGAAAGTTTAAACGAAATAGTTGTAGTCGCTTTCGAGGAAGTTCCCAACAAAAACACGAAACACCTATTCTGTACTTTAATATTATATAGGTGTAGAACCATATATTTCACTGAAGTAGTACTTAGGGGGAAAGCTTGGCGCTACTGTTCCCCCCCAGAATTTCCGAAAATCCCTTTTCTCTGGAAAGTGTTTCAAATAAAAGTGTGATGGGCATTTATGTGTATACACAGTAAGTATACCAAGTTCAAAGAAAATCGTTGGGTCATTTTAAGAAAAATCGCGAACTGAAAAAACTATTCAGTAAAAGCGCACGCACTTCCGGTTGATGGATTTTAACCAAAACATTATTGCCAGTTGCGGGGGTGGTACCTAAATGGTATATCAAGTAAATGGTATATCAAGTAAATGGTATATCATATATACATATATATGCAAAGATCATTCAATAAGAAACTAGACAAATCACTGTAGCTCAAAAGCGATTTATTTAATCAGTACAAACTTTGGCTACTTTTCAACATAGTCCCATCGTTCTTTTAATTTGTGTATGGCTCTGGCATAAAATTCTTTGGGTTGATCTCGAAGCCACTTTTGCAGCTGATTTTTAACTTCTCCATTGCATTGAAAATCCAATCCCATGTAGGACCTCTTTAAGGGGTCCAAACAAATGAAAGACCGATGGAGCGAGGTCGGGACTGTAGGGGGATGTGGAAGCACATCCCACCCCTCTTTTGACTGATTTGAAACCTGGTTTCTTTGTGGGCGTACGTAAGTTGTCTTGGAATCGATCTCGCCCAAGGTTTCTTATACTGCAGGTTATTCTTAATAATGTTATGGACAGTCCCAACACTCGCGTGCACTTCTTCAGCCAATAATAATGCGCCTGTTATCCTGAATTAACGCTTTAATGCGAGATTCGAGGGAGGAAGTTGTAACTTCAACCGGTCGTCCACTTCGTTGCTCGTCACAGACACATGGCCACTTTTAAACTGTTTTACCCGTTCGAACGGTTCAAACAATTATTCCCGTACACTTTCAACATTCTTCGTGGATTTCACTACCTTTGATACCCTCTGCAGCTAAAAATCTAATCACTGACCGTTGCTCTTCCGAGGTGCAATGCTTGAGCGGAATCGCCATTGTTAAATGAATACTTTGAGGTTATGCTTACCAAATACTCTCGAACAGCTGATGAGAAACTACATACAAGGCTGCCAGCTTGACGCACTGAAACTATTGTATTGATTAAACAAACCGTTTCTGAAACTAGCGATTTGTCTCGTACTTGTTGAATGACCATCGTACATACTTTCGCTAAAAACATTTTTTGTTATACTGGGACCTTCAAAATTGGACAGGATCGCAATACTTCCTCTTACTAGCAGTAAGAGAATGGAGTAAAGGTAACCCATAAAAAACAATAATTTATATTATAAAGAATTACATTTATTTGTATTAATTTTATATAAGTATATATATATAAAATACGTAACCAAGTAGAAAACACATAAACAAACAGAAATTGAATCACGTGATCACAAGCTGATCGCAACAGTGGCCAAACAAAACAGTTACTTACCAACTGTAAAATGGTGAATGGAAAAAAAAAATTAATAATAAATACTGGGCGTAACCCAGGCTGTGCAACAGATCAAGGTGGCACAGGGCGATTAGAATCTACCAATCATTTTTATTATTATTGTAGTAGCTAGGCTCTCAAACAGCAATAGTCATTTTGATCAAATATTTTAATTTTACCCACATGTTTTAAGTGCTCGCCTACACATACAGAACGAACAAAATGTCAGCACGTACAGCACAATCTTCTGATCAAGTCCTATTATATATTTAGCAGAAGACTTCACATTCCAAAGTACAGAACCTGGCAGGGACTAGTTTCAGCTGTGCTCATGTTGACCACTTTTAGTGTGACGCCAATAATGGCCGTAAGCAAATGTATTCGTCCTTGAGAACGTCCTTCAAATCTGTAATGGAGGGCAGCCGAGTGAGCACAAGGTGGTGTAGATGCTGTGTGTAGGTGTAAGGGTGTGCGCGTGTGCGAACATGTTTAAGTGGCGGGATATTAAAAAAGTTGGCTGTATACTGAAACCGGTTTGTAATGTGGGAATACTAACAACAATAACATGAAATAGAACGGGATCCCTACATATATTATATATTAAAAAAAAAAAAAAAAAAAAAAAAAAACCTGGTGCGAAATATTCATGTGATTTTCTCTTTATGTCTTTCTGCGAAGAATTTCTTTTTCCGGAAGGCGGTGCACGACGATCTTGAAGAATCTATTGTGCCTTCCCGAGCTGCTAGCTGAGAACACTATCTATCTGAAGCATCCCGTCCAGATTTGTTGCTTGAACTTCAAGAACTTTCATGAACAGTTGTAAAGAGAATATCTTCCTCCATCATCCGTACATATCCAGGCTTCTTTGGATGATAACTTGGTAGTACGTCAAGGATATAAATTTGAAGATCCCCCACATAATCAGCATCCACTATCGCATTCTGGTTTAGTTACTTGAAGTGTTCATTAATATATAATGCCCGTGAGAAAAGCCAAATGTACGCAGTTGTTCAGACAGATATACCGATCATTGTTGCCCGAATAGTATCCTTGCCTACCTCATCCCCCGGAAGTGCTCTCCAAAACATGGCTTTCTTCCCTCTTGCCATTTCATTGGCCCCGAGCCATTGTTGGCCGGTGTTTGGGCACATATTTGTCAAGCTACCAGGCATGGTACAGCTTCACAGTAATCATCACTATGGGTTCGGTGGGTTATCGGTAATCTCTACAAAATAATTTTCCCAAGAGAAATTTTAATGTCTCAGATTCCTCAAAACACTTACAAGTAATTGTTGTGGTTGGTTCCGCAGAGCTGGAAAGCATCAGAGATATTTTCCGTGGTAGCCTGCTTCTTTTTGTGGTCATCGACCGGTTTCGGAAGTTCGCCAATCTTCAGGATGCGTTTGTCAAACAGTGTGATAACATTGAAGTCTGCAAGCGCACAGAGCAAATTCACTTTACGCACTCTGTGTAGGTTTAATAGAAATCGTTATCGTGACTGAAACGTTACCACAAGACTGAAACCATGGAAATGAAAAAGTTATGTATATAAGGCTACAAATGGTGCTAGAAATTTCCAACAAATTAGCGCTGCAATTTACTCTCAACAAAGTAAGGCTGACTAAACCACAGGGCTGAGAATGGGTAAGGTTTAGCGTACTTGTGGGTACAGGCAAAACTCAAGGTCTACTCCATCTGTAATTGCAGTGCACAATGTTCAAACAGCAGCCATGCTGGAAAGCCACGTCCCAGGTCTTCCGAGTCCTTTAGAGATTTTTCATTTCCTGGCCTCTCTCTTATCTATACTTCAACGTAAGTTTTATACGATATTTACTACTACCCCCAGGTATACAAATTTTTCTTATCTGCAGCTGGACATACAGCTCGCCTGAATAAAAAGGATTTTAAGGGGAGGTGGCATTAGCTCTCTTGATATATTACATCCATCAACAGCCTTACAGCTAGTATTATTATTGGAATAACGATAACCAGCGTACTTGTTATTATACTAAGCAATATATAATTACTCTTCCTATAATTACATTCATTTGAAACCAGCCACGCCAATAAATACATTCATTCTAATAAATACATGAAAACTAAAAAAAATTATTAACTCTTTATTCTAAAACATGCAAAACTAATCTAAAATCCGTTCAAATAAAAAGGATTTTAACATACTTTATGTTTTTTTTACATGTGAAATGTTATTATTTCTACTAAAATCCTGGGAGCCTTTCTGATAGACCGTAGTTGGTCGGTTCACAACAAGATACTAGGCCTGACAATTTCTATCATCTTTATCAATAATCTAAAGGCCGTCCAATTAGGAATCAGTTCTTCCGCTGCCTCCTAATTATTATCTTGATTACACAATACTATTGCCTTTTTCTATCGAATCAATAACCAATGAGAAGGTATTGTCGTTTCCTCATTAACAGGAAAACATGGCGCTAATAACCACAGTAGTTGATGCGCCCAAAAAAAAAAAAAAAAAAAAAAAAAAAAACAAAAAAAAAAAAAAAAAAAACAGGAAAACATATATGTTTCCATATAAACCAAGAAGACTTTTCACATTCTATTTACAGCCTTCTACTTTTTAATTTCCTTAGATTTCCCCAGAAAGCAGTAATTTTCATTATCTGTGGGGGGGAATGAAACATTCACACGACTTTTCTCAACTGCAACGCTCACAGTTGGATGGATAAATTCTCTTATAAGACATAATTTTTACTAAATACCAGTTTAGCTTTAACTCTTACCAGATGGTACAGCAATAATTGTAAATATATTTCAAATAAAAGTTAGCTTTACGTTTATATGCTATATGTACAAAGCTCCAAGAAAAACGCCTTGCGGATGCGTGTTCGAGAAAAATTGCGAAAAACTCCATCTACAAATTCGCAATTCCGGTTAACCGATTTTCTTCATACTTTACATAGGTATTAATAAGAATCAACTGTCTGGCTGAACTTTCCGTGGTTGAAGAAAATCACTTGACCCGAAATGCAACATTTCTATCTGTTTTTTTGTCTTTCCTTCGGTTCCGCGCGATTTTTCTTTAGAAATAAATGAACCCTTTTTTTTTTTGTTGACTTGGTTATACCAATTACACTTTTGTTTGAGACTGAGTTTCCCAGAAAATTGTTTTCTTAGGGGATGTAGGAGCGCTGGCAGATTACGCTTTGGTCATTCTATTATTGTTTAGTATCTCCTAGTTACTTAATATTGAATCCATCTGCTAAAAATTTAGTAAAAATACCAAGTTTGAGAATAACAAGTTGTCAAAAATTGTATCGTCTATATATTGTTAATTAGAATTAAATGCGTTATTAAAATTCCGCAGTTTGAAAAAATCGGCTGACCGGAAGTGTGATTTTAATGAACAGTTTTTTCCGATTTTCATTAGACCGGAAGATACCATCCGGTTTCATTAAACTTTTCCAACTATACATACAGAGGCTATACTTTTTTTTCCAAGAAAACTGGTTTTATAGGGGTACGGGGAGGAGCTGGCAAGTCACGTTCCCCTCAAAAATGTAGTTAATAAGTTTCGATTACCCACTGAAATAACATCAAAGACGTTAACACATTTAGAAACAGTACAAATTATAATTTTGAAGAAAATTTGTCAGTAAATAGCAGTAAGAGAAAGTTGTGTCAACTCCCACACTAGATTGTTACTTTCTCTTACTGCTGTAAGTATGCGATCGTATCAAATTTACGATATCAGCTTTTCATTGGATATACACGTTTTGGGGTTCCCAGAGCCAGAAAAAGTACTCTTTAGAAATTGGACTGTGTGTGTGTGTGTGTGGTTGGCACAACTCAAAAACGGAAAATCGCACAAAGTTCAAACTTGATATACATTTTAAATGCTAGCTGCAATAAGGTTTTTTATTAAAACGGTCAACCGAAAGTAACACTTTACTGAATGGATTCCTCAGTTTTTTGATTTTCTCAAAAAATGGCTCCAACGATTTTCTTTAAACGTGGAATATAAGCTACACAAAGAGTTACTCGAATATTTTTCCGAGAAAATTCACTTACGAGGGGTTTGGTGGGGGGAGGGGGTTCTGTTTTCCTCTAAAGTGCTCTTTTCGTTTGTTATTTGATGCTATGATCTATATAATATTAATTAGAATTAAATACGTAGCCAGAAGTTCGAGTTTGCAGAAAATCGGTTGACCGGAAGAACGACCTTACTGAACAGGTTGTTCAGTTTTTGTGATTTTCTCTATAAAATCACCAAGGATTTCATTAAACTAAACCATTTTTTTTTATCCAACGCCAACTGTTGGCAATTTAGCCATTCTGTCGCGGGCAACCCAATGGTATAGAGCTTGCCACACAGCAAGGTGCTCACCGTTCAGTGTGCCATCGTTGCTATTGAACATCTACTAAGCGTAAAGAAATGTGCCATTTCTGAATTGCAGTAGGAGAAAGTCGTGAGAGTGTTTCATTCAAGCCTCATCTGATACTATAAACTTTCAAACTTTTTCTGAAAAATAAAATCAAATAAAAGATGCAGTGTAAGTCTGCGTTAGAGCGCTATCGTACCAAGAATTAGTCTAATCGCTATCGTACCAATTATTATTATTATTAGGATTATAATTATTATTAGGATAAGCGCTATCGTATCAATTATTATCGTTATCCTTATATTAGCGTAATTCTTGTACTGGTTTATCCGTTTACCACAGGAGTGAGCCAAGTTTACTTTTTCAGCAGTACTACCACTACCATGTATAGACAAATATTACCAAGAAAACTTTTGGGGAACAAATATTATCAAAACTGGTCACACTGATTAGCTGCAGGGGGGACACGAAAGAAAAAAAACAGCAAACAGCTGATTTCTGAGAATGCCGTTTCAACAGAACAATAAATTACTTTGTTGGAAAGTTTGTTTGTTTTCTGTGTTCCATTGTTGTCAGCGTTTAAAAGAAAGAAAGAAAAAAAAAAAAACACTGGCTCCTCTGCTAGGGTTATAAATTGATTGGAGGAAAGATTGGTCGGACCAACGGTGGTGGATTATATACTGTTCTAGGAAGTACGGCCAGAGACTCCCAGTACTGAGAACAAGTCCACAAGTGTGGCGGCAAACTCTTTCCCAAGGTCGTGTGGTGTTTACCAGTAAACCATAAACCAGATGGAATCATTGCCATATTCTTTTTTACGATCTTCATCGCATTAACTTCAATAAATTCTAGTATTTTCCTGTCTCATTTTTCTTGGAATTTTCTGCGCCTGTGTTGAATTCCTCCCCCTCTACAAGACAAATTGGACTAAACTTTGCATTTTTAATAAACAATTAGATACTATTAGCATTACATATAAATATGGAGGGGAGATCTCCTGCCAACCTATACAGGAAGGGTTGTAATAATCGCCAACTAACTAATGTGAGTTATCACAAACCTTCCTAAAACCTACAATCCATTTTTCCCCAGAATTATTTAAAACAATAGTAATATTTCATTGATCCCCTTTTTACTTTCTCTTAGAAAGCGGAATCTCTAATGTGTATTATAATATTATGCGGGTGGTAAAACCATTTACTGAAGTGGTACATTACAGGAAATCATAACGCTACTGTGCCCCCAGGACCCCCAAATTTTCTCAGGAAAATGTTTAAAATAAAAGTGATTCGGTATTGATGCATGTAGGTAATATAAGAAGTTTTATGAAAATCGTTGAACAAGTTTTCGAGAAAATCACGAAAAACTGAAAAAAAATCAATAAAATGGTTGATCGATTTTGTCTGAAATGTTCGTGTCTGATGCGGTGGTAGCACCTAAACGGAATACCAAGTTTGAGTTTCCTGCCACTTTTGTGTTTAGAGATATTCTGTTACACACACACGCACACACACTCTCACACAGAACACCCATACACACCATTCGCTAAAAATATTTTTTTTTTTATATTCTTCCTCCTCTTACTAGTAGTATGAGAAAGTAAAAAAATTATTAAATAAGAAAAACTAGCCAAAAGGATCCTGTTTTAATTTCTCTACGTGCAAATAGAAATAAACGGTCTATATAATAGAAAAAAATAAATAAAAATGAAACAAACACTGTAATTGGTGGTTACCGAAATAATTACTGTAATTTTAGTATTCGGCATTTCTGATTGGCTAAGAAAAATAGCTTGTTTTATTAATCTTATTTAAAACTCTACCATTATTACAGTATTATATAGAGGGCTGTGATTTTAGTCATTTTTTTTTTAACAAATAAAAGTGATTAAAAAATAAAAAATTTTATTAAATAATAGAGAGTTTAAACAATTAAAAAAGATGATTTTCATATGTTTTGTTGTCAAATAGATCAAGTCGTTGATTGGTTTTCCGCAAACAAACAAACAATTTGACATGAAACAATCACGTGACTTTCCCTCTCTGCAATTAATGTATATTATAACTGACAATCTGTTGTTTATAAATGGAATTAATTTAGATGGTGGGGAGGTAAATTTTAGAAGTTAATATGTTTCCGAAATTCAGAGTTTGAAAAAACTTGATTGACCGGAACGGCGTATTTACAGAACATTTCAGTTTTCTTCGGTGTATTTCGGCGTATTTCTTCAGTTGTCTGCGATTTTCTCCATAAAAACATCAATGGTTTTCATTAAATTGATTTTACTAACTATAAATACGGAGACCTATCACTTTTATTTGAAACTTTTTTCCAAGAAAGTTCATCCATAAAATTGGTTTTGGGTGAGGAGGGTAAGGTTGATAAAAAAGTGGTTTTAACCTGTTTAGACACTCCTATAGATATAACATGAAGAAAATAAACAAAGACCTGAAGATTTTCCAGTGAAAACTTAATTTCGCAAATTTGACACGATCTCAATACTTTCTCTTTCCTGAAAACTGGTAAGGGAAACAATTTCTGATATTTTCCAGCACTAGGAACTATGGTCTCATAATTTACCCGGATGACTGATTCATTTGTGAATAAAGCAAATTTACTATAGTTTGCTCCAAATAAACTGTTTATAATGTAAGTAAATATCTTTCTCTAAATATATCTATATGTACAAACAAAATAATATGAACGTATACTAAATATGATGCTTTAATCAAGTTAGCATAGCAAATAAAATAAACCAAATCAGCTTTTTTCCAAAATGAACATACTGAGAGATGTATATATATGTATAAGAATATAAATAATATTTATATGTATATAAATAATGTAAAAATGTTTATATAAGATTAAATAAACATAAACTCAGTTTTATAACAATACTTAGCAAGTGAGATGTGTTGTTTGTCTTGAATATCAGTGTGTGAGGTGAGTGTACGTACGTCGGCGTGTCTCCTGGATGTGTAAGTGTGAAGAGAGAGAAGACATCGTGGGTATTCGCCCACGTTTGTGTGCTCCACAGGCCGCTCTAACGCAAAGGTCACACACCAACAATAATAAATATGCCCTCCCCCCCACAAATAGTACTGCAAGACTTTCTTAGAAAAAAAAAACCGTGGTGAAACACTCACACGACTTTCCCTTACCGCAATTAATACAATTCTACATATTAATACTATCAATTATCACCTGGTGTTTATGGCACTGAAATAGTACTCTGGTAAAGGGGCCAACAGCCCACACAATAGTATAATAATCAATGTTTATAATTAAAAAAACAAAAAGTTTCACATAAAAATAATAAGTTTCTAATAATATATCAAGACTGAGGAAAGAAAATCTTTAGAAAATTTTTCGAGAAAACCTATTGCACTTCCGGTTAGCGGATTTTCTATTTATTTAACTTATTTAATTCCTCTCTGAAAAGTATATAATTAATTCAAGCGTTTAGCACTCTGAAATATTACTTTTAGAGATCAGACTCTTAGAGTGAGGTGACCCCCCCTCTAGAACTCACCAAAAATCAAATGCAATTTTTTCTTTTTTTCAAAATATTTCGAGGGTATGTGATAATTTTCGAAACTGAGTTTTTACCGGAAATAGATATTTCGAAGTGTCCTAACTATTTTTTTTTAGCGCATGGTGTGTATGTATTAAAACCGGTCAACAGGAAGTAGGCCAGGACTGAATCGTTTATTTTTTTTTCCTATTCAGCGGCTTTTACAATATTTATTTGAATTTACGCAGACTAAGTACATAAATTAAAAGCCGTAGCACTTTTTATTTGTAACATTTTTTGAGAAATTTTTCTTTAGGGGGGTCTAACGAGAACTATAAAATTAAGTTTTTCTCTAAAGTGCAACTTCAGTAAAATGAGCACTTTTTGTTAGTACTAACGCGTGTTAAGATATATATATTCAATAAATATAATCTTATTCAAATATTCAATAGAATATAAATATATTCAATATATTGTAACGCAGCCAGTGGTTCCATCTAGGAGAGAAGGCAGGTATCTAAGGTTCTCCTAGTGGCCGCTGGGAAGCGCTGGCGGCGCTCTACTTCTCTCTAGAGGAATCGAGGAAGTTCTAGAAGATTCCCACCGGTATAAATAGTGGGACCGCAGAGTTTTCCAGTTACAAACGAAGTCACTAGTTTGTGAAAAGTGTATAAAAAGTGAACAAAGTGAACTTTTGTGATTTAAACTGTGAAGTAATTATTATTAAGTGTTGTATTTTGTAATTTATTGTGTATGACAATAAACTGGTGTTTTCTTTATTGAAGTTTAGAGTATTTTATCTATACGAACCCACTTAAAACTAGTTGCAGTAGCTAGTTAAGAGAGAAAAACGTTACATTTGGTGTCAGAAGTAGGATAAAATCTCAAAACAGGTAACAGTTTACTATCAGTTTTGTTGTATGCCCATAAATACCAGAAGTCAAACGCGGAAAATGGAGGAACTGATGACATTTTTGAAGAGCGAAATGAAAGAAATAAAAGACAAAATAGAGAGGGGCCAGGATGAGATGAAAGACGAAATGAGAGACGAAATGATCCGGGATGAACTGAACGAAATAAAGAGGGGCCAGGATGAAATAAAAGACAAAATAGAAAGGGACCAGATGAAATTAGAGCAGAAATAAAAAGGGAGATAAATAAGGTCCAGGAAGAAATAGACCAGATGCAAGAGGAGTTAAAATCCGAAATGGAGAGGAAGAGAGGCGAGGTAGAGCAGTACGTAAGACGCCGATTGGAGAGCATGGAGACTCCACTATCGTCAGGCTTGCCCAACGTTGGAGTTGTAGCCACTTCAACGGCAGACATACAGGAAAATGAAGGCCCCCGAGTGGCGTTCAGAGCTCTTGCGCAAATCAAGCCGTCAGTCTACGACGGAGCATCATCGTAGGCAAACTATTTGCTACAATTTAATGCTGCCGCTTCCGCAAATGGATGAAGCGAAAAAGAGAAAGCAACATCACTGATTATCTCGCTGCGAGGCGAAGCGCTGGACATCCTCCAGAGCATTCCGGAGGATCACCAAGGAGATTTTGCCCATTTGAGCGAACACATAGAGAGAAGGTTCAGCGACAAGCATATGCAGGAGCTGTACAGGACGCAGTTCAAAACACGGAACACCCGGGAAAAACACTCCAACAATTTAGTGCCGACATCTCCCGCTTGGTTAGAATGGCGTTCCCCGGCCTGGATGACAATCTTTTGGAGGGATTTGCTGCGGATGCCTTCGCCGACGACCTGAAGGACCCCGAATTAAAACAGGCTATCAAGTTGGCCAGATCAAGGACGATCGGGGAGGCGCTGGCAAGAGCTTTAGAATTTAAGGCTGTAAAAAAGAGCATCCAAAAGGAACCAGTTCGAGTAAGGCAGACTTATGTGAACCCATCTGTCGCTCCAAGTGCTAGTCAAGTGAAGGGGAAAATTAAAGACGTTGTGGAGCGGTTTGTAGAGGGTCTGGTTCGGGAACTCGTGCCCTCCAACGCAAATACTAAACAATCTATGAAATGTTTTAACTGCCAGGAATTTGGACATTTCAAGAGAGAGTGCAAACGCCCTCCTACCAAGAAACAGCAAAAGGGCGAAGATAATCAGGAAAACTACGAGTAGCCGGCTTTGAGGGGCGGAAGCCGGCTCGTCTCTCTTATGCCCCAGCACAGTTAAAGGTTTCACGGCTGAAATGCGACGACAATGGCCCATTACTGGAAGGAAAGGTTGCGGGTAAAGCCTGCCAGATGGTCCTAGACACCGGAGCCACCTACACTATCGTCAGGAAAGATTTTGATGGTCAAAGATTGAAAGAAGAGAAAAAGGGTGAAGATGTTTTTGATGCATCGAAACATAAGGAAAATGAAAGGAAAAATTAAGAAACATACGATCGCATTAAGTTAAAAGATGATACGTACAATCGATTTAAGGACTACATTAGGGAAAAAGAATCGGATAATTTTGGTAAAGGAAAAAGGATGGTGAAAAGGAACGAAGGAAAGAAAGAGAGCCCCAGGATATGCAAAAATTAAAGGAGTGCTCGGAAGAGAGATTGCAGGAATACCAATTCAAGATCATCCACTGGAAGGGAAGACTCCATGGCAATGCTGACACTCTTTCAAGACGGCCTTGCAATACGGATTGCAAGCACTGTAGCAAGATAGACCTGAAAGAGCAGGGACAATGCAAAAGAACCACTGTCATACCACTAGAAGAATGGAGCCCTGAAGTGATTAGGGAAGAACAACTTACAGATAAGGACATCGGACCAGTGCTCAAGTTTAAAGAAGATGGGTCAAGACCGGACTGGAAAGACATTGCACCTAGCAATCGGGATGTGAAATGCTACTGCGCGCAATGGGATTCGCTTACCGTTAAAGATGGCGTATTGCTGCGGATCTGGGAAAGCGCAAATGGCAAAGACAAAAAGAATCAGGTAATTCTACCTGCACCGAAGAGGGAAGAAGTGTTAGCGGAAGTGCATGGAGGCATTACTGGCGGCCATTTCGGAGTAAAGAAGACATTGGAAAAGTTGAGGCAGCGGTTCTATTGGGTAGGCTACCACCAGGATGTTCAAGATTGGTGCCGGCGATGCACGGAATGTGTAGTGAGCAAAGGACCCAGTAATAGAACCCGTAGCGCTATGAGGCAGTACAATACTGGAGCACCGTTCGAAAGAATAGCTATCGATATAGCCGGTCCCTTCCCAAAATCTAAAAGGGGAAATCGCTGTATACTAGTTGCGGCGGACTACTTTAGCAACTGGACGGAGCTCTAGTAAATAACCTGTTCAGCCGTTTCGGGATACCGCTGGAATTACATTCCGATCAAGGGAGAAACTTTGAGTCACAGGTGTTCAAGGCGGTCTACGAGATTCTTGGCATCAGGAAGACGAGGACAACGCCGCTTCACCCTCAGTCTGACGGCATGGTGGAACGGCTTATCAAGACTCTAGGAAGCCATTTAAGGATTTTGGTGAATGAACGCCAGGACCACTGGGACGAACATATACCTCTAATAATGATGGCGTACCAAGGCTGCCCCGAGACCACGGGCCGCACACCTTCCAGCGTTGTGGTTGGAAGAGAACTTCGGCTACCCAGTGACCTTTTATTTGGCAGTCCAGAAGAGGAGAAAACGGACGTGGACAACTATGCAGAAGAGCTTCGCCGCAAATTGAGGACCTTCCAGGAAGGCGAGAAGGTATGGCTGTATAATCCGGTACGGAAGAAGGGTAGGTCCCCAAAACTTCAAAACGATTGGGAAGGACCTTACACAATCATCTCACGGCTCAACGACCTGGTGTACCGAATCCAACGGACGCCCAGATCCAAAATGAAGGTCATACACCTGGACCGGTTACTGCTTACGTCACCAGCGATGTTTCTGTTCGGGACGAACAGATCTGAGAGGGAAGGAGTGTAACGCAGCCAGTGATGCCATCTAGGAGAGAAGGCAGGTAACTAAGGTTCTCCTAGTGGCCGCTGGGAAGCGCTCGCGGCGCTCTAGTTCTCTCTAGAGGAATCAAGGAAGTTCTAGAAGATTCCCCACCGGTATAAATAGTGGGACCGCAGAGAGTTGAGAGAGTTTTCCAGTTACAAATGAAGTCACTAGTTTGTGAAAAGTGCATAAAAAGTGAACAAAGTGAACTTTTGTGGTTTAAACTGTGAAGTAATTATTTATAATGTTGTATTTTTGTAAATTTATTAGCGTGTAAATAACAATAATTGGTGATTTTCCTTATTGAAGTTTAGAGTGTTTATTCTATACGAACCCACTTAAAACTAGTTGCAGTAGCTAGTTTAGAGGGAAAAACGTTACAATATATAACAATCTTGAAGATAATCAGTTAACCAAGTCTTCAACTTTACAGAAAATAGGTTTCAGAGGCAGTTGTTTCTTTTGGTAGTTGTGATAGTAAATGGCAAGGTAGTTGTGAGTGTGTAAACTGAATTTGCTCTGTGCAAGTCTCTGTTGTCACACTGTCTGAAAAACGCATCCTGAAGATGGGCGAACGCCCGAAACCGGTCGATGACCACAAAATGAAGCAGACTACCACGGAAAATGTCTCTGATGTTTTCTTTAAGGAATTTTCTCAAAAACAGCTCCAACCCATTAGTTTTTAACTTTTGTTTTTCATTTGCACATTTTTCCGAAAAATTTATTTTTGGAGGTTGTAGGAAAATTTGTGTGTCACAGACTTACAACAACATTAAACTACCGTTTATAAGTTTTGCTTGGGTCTGGTATGACGTAGACATGTAACCTCTGTTGTTTATAAGAAATATAAAAATTTTAGTAATATAAAATCATTGTGACTTTTTCATGCGTTTTGTTTTAGACAGGTATTAGCCAAATAATATTAGCCAATCGTAGAACAATTTATTTAAAAAACAGATACGATAATCACTGGCAATGTTACAATAAGTGATGGTACATAGTTAACTAGTACATACTAGTAAATAAGTTTAGCACAATTGGATGATGAATCAACACAATTAAAGAGTTCTATTTAAAAATTCGCAGCACACAAATAACTACAGAGTGAAAAAAAGACAATAAAATAGTTGACTCAGTATTTTAATTTGAAATTAAATAAAAAAATAATAATAAACAGCAGAAAGGGGGGCGCCCATAAAATACGATTCGTGTGTAAGTACTCATATCACACAGTAGTATTGTGATAAACAGTGTGCCCTTGCCTCTTAACTTTATATACGAGAATACAGACTGGGACGGGTGGCACCACTGAGTTCATAATACTACTATGGTGTTATAAAGTGAGTATAAACATTTCTTAGAACTAGACGGGAAACAATTTCTTAATTTGCAAACACCATCATTGATCATCATAGTTGGCTGCACTGTCTGCTGGGCATACTAACGTCGCCATACTGGCTGATTTTTTCGCAACATATTAAACACATTTTGTTATTGTATTTATAATTTAGTTCAATTGTATATGTGTTTTGTTCTTTATTAGTTCTTTACAAGTGTACCAACTGTTCCAATTTCTACCCAACAAGAAGGTTAGTATTTTTTTTGCTTTTATATTCTTAATTGAAATAAACACGAGATGTGTCACTGTTACTAAAAATACTAAACTGAAATATATTGTTTCCCAGTATTGCTCTAATTAGGGAAAATTTGCATATCTCTTTCATTGAATGCTTATGGTTTTTACTTTCTCTTACGATGCTAGAAGGAACTATTGCGATCTTGGGAAATATTCGAAATCGAGTTTCCATAGTTGAGTGTTTCACTCAATTACGTTATATATTTTTTAATGTAAAAGTGAATATAACACAAATTCTAAGAAGAAACAAAGGCATTTCAAACAAAGCAGGTGAATACAAATCGCAGCAATATTGTTTTAAAATAATAGATATAATAAATGGACAGCATGTTCAGAGGGACTATATCAGCAGGAAAACACAATGACCAAACAGAAGATATCATTTCTTTTCTTTTGTTACAACTACAAGATGCTCATTACAGACAGAACAATTAACCTTGAAGAATCCATAAAAGTAGAAGATATAAGAGGAGGAAGAACGGGTAGCCCAACATAAGACATACATCATACGATAATTATCCCCCCCCATTTGTTGAGTGTTGATTATCTGGGGAGAGAAGACAGACTTTTTTTTATTTCTGTGGCACTTTATCTGTTTCTAGCTTTAGTGGATAGAGTGTGCTGGTCGGCCAGTCATCATTAATAATAATCCACTGAATACTGTCAACTACATTCATCGCAGCCTCCTGGATTAGTGAAATGATAAGAAAATAGAAAGAAGAAAAGCAACACTGTACATTTTCTTTGTCCACTTTTCACATTCTCTTACTATTGTAAGAGGTTTATTGTGATCATCCACATGAAACAAAAAAAATCTGGTTTGAAACACTCACACTACTTTCTCTTCCAATAAGTTAAGAGAATTTCATTAAAATTGTCCAAATGTTTACAAATGTTTAGATGGGCTGGTCTTAGGGGTTATACATATATACTAATACGGGAGCGACCTCTGTATTAATCAATAAATTTCAATCTGAACGGCAGTTTAGATTTTGATGTGATCGGTTTCCCAGTGTCTGCGAAAAACAATTTTTTCGGAAAAATGTTACAAATAAAAGTGATGGGTTTTTATTTGTATAGTTAGCATTCCAAATTTTTAAAGAAAGTGGTCGTTGGTAAGAAAATTTTTAAAAACTCAAACAACCTATTTTATAACCGCATTTCCGGCCAAACTGCTTTCTTCAAATTTTGAATTAACCTGCTGTTTCCCTAAAACCCACCAAAAATCAATTTTCTAGGGAAAATATTTCAAATAATATTTAAAGCTCTGAGAGAGAAAGGAGTCCATACTGGGTTGGCTTTAGCAGTCAACAGCCTGGACATTAGAACAAAAAACGTTGTGAGATCTGACAGCGACCTATCCCCCAATTCGAAACATCAGTGCGCATACGACAGGGATGTAGCTTGAGCTCACTATCATTTATCTTAGTGCTGGATACAGCATTAAGAATATTAAACAAAGAATGAGGAAGTTCCAGCTAGGCCACCTGAATTTAAGACAAGTCTCAGTCCTGCGTTTGCCGACGACTTTGTAATACTCGCTGAAAATACCAGGACATTCAGGACAACCTGAGGACTCCCAAGAAGACTTGGCAAAAATAAACACGAGTATTAATCCGGATAAGACCAAGGTAATGAAAATATGCAAAAAACCTGGGAACCCAATGAGCGTCATTAGGTTAAAAGATAAAATAATAGAAAGAGGGGAGACCTTTAAATACCTTGGAGTTCTCCTGCAACAAAATGGTTTCTCGGATGGAGAAATAAGGAAAGAGTAAGAGCAGCCGGATGTTCAAGGCGGTTAAAACAGGTTTTCTAATTCCCGATCGCTGATCAGAAATGGCTGTGTACAAGGAAACAGAAATGGCTGGGTTTAGAACCACGTTCCTACAGATCCTGACTTACACAACTGAGTCATGGACCTTGACTTTCACCTTGACTACCAAGAATCATCAGGAAGGTAGCAGGTAAGATAAGGAGGGACAAAATTCGTAACATGACGATCAGGGCAAAACCTGGAAACCAGGGTAGCCATCGAAAAGGTAGAAGAGAATAGGTTAAGGTGGACGGGACACTTTTTTTTTTGAGGGTTCTGTACTGCGACCATTGTTTGATCTATTGTACCCCCCTCTCGTGCTAGCTCAGCTACAGCACCCCCTCCAGGTTGAGCTCTCTGAGGAATCCCAAAATCCTGGAAGGTTCTAAGGTAGGTATTTCCTCCTCCCCCATCTGGTAACAGCCCAGATTACTAAATCTTCTTTGAATGATGGCATCCCGGTCTGGGAGGAAGTGTGGACGGGGAACTTAGTGTGCATGGTCTCCAATCGAATTACAAGTACCATATACCAAAGGTGGAAGGAAGGAGGGAAAAGGAAGGCCCAGACTGAGATGGGAGGGCGGAGTGAGGGAAGCGGGCAGAAGAAGAGGGATATATGGGAAGAAGAGAGAAGAAAATTAACACAAGACAGGCAGAGATGGAATACGCTCTATAAACAAACCCCCAGCACTGTGTAAACGGTAAAGTGGGTATGATGATGATGATGAATAATTCAAACGAATGTGATAGGTACTGTTGTATGTAGAAATCGTCGGAGCCGTTTTCCTGAAAATTGCGAAAAACTGAAAAAAAAAAAAAATCAGTAAAGCTGCATTCCCGGTTGATGGATATTGCCCAAAATATTCATGTCAGATGCGGCAGGGATACTAACTTGCAGCTTCCTGTGATGTTTCGCTTTTTTTTTTGAGATATTTTGTTCTCACACATACTCGCTAAAAAAAATTGTTCGTACGCAGGCGACCTGAAAACAGATA
>JAAEAF010013306.1:0-11377 GCA_011037195.1 Triatoma infestans
AGAGAGTGAGAGAGAAAAATTAGCTGCTAAGAAAACTTGAATGAATAAAAATATGGTAAATTTCATTATTTACAACTTGGCGTAAATTTAGAAATCAGTTTTTAGAAACCAAAAAAAAGTTGCTCAGAATTTGATATAATGACCCTAACACTTTATCTGGTATTTCATCCGTCGTAGCATGCATATATTGATTTTGTTCCGGACCGGTTTTGGATTTTCATGCATCATCAGAGCAAATTCACCAAGTTCGTGTAGAGATTCACTTCAACGTAATGTATCTGTTACACTCATACTTGTTTGGTTGTATATATATGTGGGATGGTTATAAGGTTATGTTACTATGTGTGTGTTTTATGACAAAGTGGAATTATTATAAATTATGATTAGATATTAGAAAATAGTTGATAATAAATAGCATGTTTTGAAGAATACTTTATAACTAAATTTTAATAGTGTTGTTTTAAGTGTGCTCAGTGTTTTATTAAGTCATTTTTATTAGGGGTATGAGGCGATAAGATATTTCAGGAGTATACTGTACTAATAAGAATAGATAAATTTTGAAGAAAGGCAATGCAAAGTTTATGGACGGTCAATACCTTGTACAAGTAATAAATAAATGTGAAATACAAGCAGGGTTAATACAAGAAAATAAGTAAGTAAATTGATATGTTGCCCGGAAGAGTTATCTATTGCATGCAGTTACTTGGGGAGTAGCGATCCCAACGGGTTACCACAGCTCAGTACTCCATGCACTTCGTCAGAACAGTACACAATACACTTAAACTACATACACTCTTCACTTTACAGACAAGGAAAAACACAGTACACAACAGAGGGTCCGTTCATAGTTAACTGGTGAAAGCCAAGGGAGAAGGAAGGCAATAGTTCAGTGTAGCTGCGCTGGACTGAACGCGGAGACCCGGGTTCGAATCCAGGTATGCTGCCCTTAGATTTTCTTTTCCTAGGAGCCTCTACAACTAACTGTCCGGTGATGGGCAGTGTTGTCTGTAGCTAGAGAACACTGCTTGAAAGCCGGCTGTGCATTGGAGAAGGCTCAGGGGGCACAATAGATCTTTCAGTTCGCAGGGCAATAATCCCCTACAACATTCTAAAAATGATATGTAAGAAGGTTGGAGGCAAATGGCAAATTGGAGATGATATTAAAATTAATAATGGAGGAAATCAAATGTACGCGTTATTATTTATCATGTTTATTTTATAAATGATATTAATTTGTGTTTAAATTACATTAAGAACATGTTGAGAGTGATGTGGGTGGCATTTGTAAAGGTATTTTTTTTAATAGGGCACGATAGGAGATTTTAAAAATATATTATCATGCAAAAATCTGAATTTTAATCGGAGGTAAACATAACCTTATAACCTTCCTACATATTATATACAACCAATAAGTGTGAGTGTAACAGGAACATTACGTTCAAGTGAAATCAACTACACGAACTTGGTGAATTTGCTCTGACGATGGATGAAAATCCGAACCCAGTCAGGAACAAAATCAATATGCATGCAGTGAGGGATAAAATACCAGATGTTATCCAGCATCGCGGACCCACCCACTTTATTTTGAAACATTTATTTGAGGAATTGTCTTTCATTATTGTCCATGGGAAAGCAGGAACCTGTTTTGCTCCCGCTATAAAAGTGGATAATATTAAAGGCAATTTAATATTTAATAAAAATTCCAAGATTTGAAATATAAATCTGGTGTGAAACACTCACGCAACTTTCTCTTACTCCTGTTCTCGAAATTATAATTGACAAATTTGTACAGTTTGTGTACCAAATTTAATGAGATTCGTCGAAAACTGAAAAACCTGTTCAGCAAAAACGCACTTCCGGTTTACTAATATCCGTTAAACTCGGAATTTTGGCCATCTATTTATTTCTAATTAATTTTGTTTGGATGGTAGAATTGTACATTGCACTTTATAGAAAAACATAACACCACCCCTTCCCCTAAAAGTGCCCTTAAATGAATTTTCCCAGACAAATGTATTAAATAAAAGTTGTAGACCATTGTATGTTCCGTTTATATATGTAGCTTCAAGAAAATCGCCAGAGCTACAAACGCTCTTCCGGTTATCCGATTTTTTCCAAACTCGGAATTTCAACAACATACTCGTATTCAATTCTAACTAACATTATTTACATAACAGAATTGTCTAATAAACTAAAATAGCACTTTAGAGGAAAACCTATCCCCATTCCTTCCCCAAAACTGCCCTTAAATGAATTTTCCCGGAGAAATGTTTGAAATAAATGTTGTAGCTCTGTGTATGTGTAGTTGACACAAAAATCAGAGATATTTTCCGTGGTAGCCTGCTTCATTTTGTGGTCATCAACCGATTTCGGGGGCGTTCGCCCATTTTCAGGATGCGTTTTTCAGACAGCGTGACAACTCAGACTTGCACAGAGCAAATTCAGTTTTACACACTGTCTGAAAAACGCATCCTGAAGATGGGCGACCGCCCGAAACCGGTCGATGAAATCACAAAATGAAGCAGGCTAGCACGGAAAATGTATCTGATGCTTTCCAGCTCTGCAGAACCAACCACCACATTGGCACAAAAAGTTTGAAGAAAATCGTCGGAGCCATTTTTATGATAAACGCAAAAAAATAAAAACTAGTAAAGTGTGGTACTTCCGGTTGAGGAATTTTTGACAGATAACGTACAGTCAAATCCCATGGTGATACCTAAACGGAATATCAAATGGTTTTTTGTTTTTGAGGTATACTGTTCACATACACATACACACACACACAGACCATTTTGTAAAAACCGCTTATTTGGACTCAGGGGCCCTCAAAACGGATATTTCCGGTGAAAACTCGTTATCGAAAATTTGACACGATTACAATACTTCCTCTTACTAGGAGTAGAGAGAAAGTAAAAATTGTCAATTACATTATGAGGTAAGAGAAAGTTGTTCACAAGAGATTTTTTTTTTAATTAATTTGAGGAAGTCCAAATAAAAATATAAAAATAATTTACACTACATTCAGAAAAATATTAATAAAGGATTCCCTCATGTGTAGGTATATATTTATAAACAGCGAATTACAAAAAGAAAAAGTACTTTATTTATTAAAAGAATATTAATTTATAACAGAAAGGGAATGTAACAGGTAAAAGTTAAAAAACAGTTGGTATGCAATTGGCCGACTGCATTTACACACACACACACAGGTCAAGGTCCAAACAACTAATCTGGGTGGATATTTAGAGCACTATATAATTTTAAGGCCATTAAACTCCACGTTTAGAAATTCTTGCACTGAACTTACTAGCTTTTATCTAACTATAATTTTTTTTTATATATATAAAACATTGTTGGACCACTATATTATGATTTCTTTTTCAAACAGAAATTTTATTTCATTATTATGAAATGAAATTTTTAAATATTTTTAAAATATTAAATTGTGGCCCCTCTCCCCTTTATTTAAATCTTTACAAAAAGTGATGTAACCGAAACTCCGAATGTTATTAGTGACAATATAAGATTTTGAAAACAACTCTCCCTTCATCACAGATTATAACTAATGACGTAAAAAACGCTTAAACGACTTTCTATTGGAGCAAATTAAGACTTACACATTTTTACTTTCTCTTACTCCTAGTAAAAGAGGAAGTATTGTGATCGTGTCAAATTTTCGATATCGAGTTTTCACCGGAAATATCCGTTTTGAGGTCCCGAGTCCAAAAAAGTGGTTTTTAGCAAATGGTCTGTGTGTGTGTGTGTGTGTGTGTGTATGTGAACAGCATAGCTCAAAAACGAAAAACCGTAGAAAACAGAAACTTAATATTCCGTTTAGGTATCACCATGCGATCTGACTGTGCGTTATCTGTCAAAATTCCTCAACCGGAAGTATCACTTTACTAGTTGACTTTTTTACTTTTTTGCGTTTTTCTCAAAAATGGCTCCAAGGATTTTCTTTAAACTTGATACATCAACTACATATACAAGGAGCTACAACTTTTATTTGAAACATTTCTCTGGGAAAATTGATTTAAGGGCCCTTCTGGGGGAGGGGTGGGGTTAGGTTACCCTCTAAAGTGCTATTTCAGATTATTACACAATTCGGTCATTCAAATAATGTTAATTAGAATTTAATATATTATTGAAATTCCAAGTTTGAGAAAAATCGGAAAACCGGAAGTGCTTTTGTTTTAACACTTTACTAAATATGATTTTTTTTCACTTTTTCGCGATTTTCTCAAAAATGGCCCCGACGATTTTCTTGAAACTACACATATAAACTAAACATTCAAGGATCTACAACTTTTATGTAAAACATTTCTCTGGGAAAATTCATTTAAGGGCACTTTTAGGAGAGGGGTAGGGTTACAGCTTCCTCTAAAGTGGTATCATACTTGATTATACAACTCTATCATCCAAATGAAATTAATTGGAAATAAATAGTTGGCCAAAATTCCGGGTGTGAAGAAAATCAGTAAACCGGAAGTGCGCTTTTACTGAATAGTTTTTTCAGTTTTCGACAAATTTCTACACAAACTATTAAATTTGGTACACAAACTATAAAATTTGTCAATTATAATTTTGAGAACTGGAGTAAGAGAAAGTTGTGTGAGTGTTTCACACCAGATTTTTTTTTTAATTCGTAATTTTTAATACAGTTTACTTAAGTCCCGAAAGTATCCCTAAGTAGTGAAAGTATTAGCAAATTGGACTGGAATGCGGAGGAATCCTCGGGTTCATGTCCAGGTTTGCTGATTTTAAAACGAATACTTAACGATGAAAACCCAATTTGGAAAATTTGGCACAACCTTGAAGCAGTAAGAGAAGGTTAAAAAAAAAATATTTTTTTTCTGCAACCAGTTAATAATGTCACAATTTATTTAATTAAATGTTATGAGTGCTGTTATACATTTAACACAAGTGACAGAAGGTAAAAACAGTCAATTTACTTTTTCTCGTTAGTGAGAGAAAGTAATATTATTCATCTATACTAGCCCAACATATAGCGGCAATACAACAAAACACAGATAACGACGGATTCGACGTTACACCAAAGAGAGCAGGTAACAAAGACATGGGAGTATATGATTTGAATTAAAGTAGATTCTTACTAATTCTTTATAGTTTCACTTACTCCCAGTTAAGAGGAAGTATAGTAATCGTGGCAAATTTCGATATCGAGTTTTCACCGGAAATACACGTTTTGAGGGCCCCTGAGTCCAAAAAAGAATTATTTTTAGAAGATGGTCTGTGTGTGTGTGTGTGTAAATGTGAACAACATTGCTCAAAATTTTTGAGAAATCGTAGAAAGTTCAAACTTGATATTCCGTTTCGCTATCATCATAGGATCCTACAGTGCGTCATCTGTCAAAAATTCCTCAACCGGAAGTATCACTTTACTATTTTTTTTTTTTTTTATTAATTTTTTGCGATTTTTTCAAAAAAGGGGGATCCGACGATTTTCTTGAAACTTCTTATATAAACTAAACATACAAAGAGCTACAACTTTTATACGGAAACATTTCTCTGGAAAAATTCATTTAAGGGCAGTTTTAGGAGAAGAGTAGGGTTAGGTTTTCCTCTAAAGTGCTATTCCAGTTTACCATAAAATTCTGTCATCTAAATAATATTAATTAGAATTAAATATGCTGTTGAAATTCCGAATTTGAAAAAAAATCAGATTGCCGGAAGTGCGTATTTATATTTTTCAGTTTTCTGGTATTTTCTTGAAAACGGTTCCAACTTTTATTTGAAACATTTCTCCTGATAATGTCATTTAAGGAGGCTTTTGGGGGAAGGATGGGGTTATGTTTTTTCTCTAAAGTGCTATTGTAGTTGATTTATACAATTCTACCATCCAAACAAAATTAATTAGAAATAAATAGATGGTCAAAATTCCGAGTTTTAATAAAATTAGTAAACCGGAAGTGCGCTTTTACTGTACAGTTTTTCAGTTTTCGATGAATTTCATTAAATGTGGTACATTAACTCTAAAATTTGTCAATTTCAATTTTGAAAACTGGAATAAGAGAAAGTTGTGAGAGTGTTTCACATCAGATTTTTTTTTATATTCATATAAGTTTAGAATAAATTCAATGCGGCAGCAAAAAAAAAAAAGAGGTAATTTTCTATGCTTTCCCTGTACAGTGTACTTCAATGTAAATGCAACATTCTACAAATCTCTTAAACGAAAGGGCGACTTTACAGAATAGGTTTCCGAATGTTGAAATTTTCTCAAAAAGAGCTCCAATAATTTTCATTAAACTTCGGAAGCTTGCTGAGCAGATATAAACTTTCATTTTTAGTTGAAAAATTGTTCCAAAATAAAATTATTTAAAGTGTTTTTGACTATACATTTCAAATCTATTTGGAGTTTGTTAAATATTATTGGCAGTGTCTTCTGGTCTACAATGAAATCACATTCAATTACCAATTCTTCAATGAGCTTAAAACCAATAGTACCTCTACCGCCACCATATTTATGGGGGGAGGAGTGAAGTTGTTCGCGTCCGAGATTGTTCTCACGAGCTCCCTGGATATCCAGCTAAACGAACATCTCAGTAGCTAGCGCAGCCCAAAAAATTGTATTATGTGCCTCGCAAAGTAAAATGGCTGAATAGTCGAAGAAAGCGTAGGACAAAAAAAAACATATATGTTAGGCCAACTAAATTGAGTTAAAAAACGTAAACGTGACGTAAAAACAAAAAATATATATATATATATATTTAAAAGTTTGAGCAAAATGTTATTAACAGTAAAACAGGAAGAAGACGTGTTTTAAACCAGATTTTTATTTTTTATTTTTATTTTTTAATAGCCTGTTTCGTTTTGTGGTCACTGACCGGTTGTGGCCCATCTTTAAGATATCTTGTTAACAGATCTGCACTTGTATAGTCCAGAAGCACACACACTACTGAGTTAAGTTAGTGAGAGAACCAGAATTGATTTGTTGTTTCTAAGACCGGTTAGTGTTATTTTTTCCGTCTGTGATCAAACTGTGGTTCTGCCACAAACTGTTTAACAATCTGTTCACTTGATATCTGACAGAATTAGATAGATATGCTTATTACTTTCTGCTTTGTACTGTATGAAGAAAAAGAATTGCAAGTAATAAATCTGGGAAACTAAGATTTCACCGCAGAAAAATGTTTGGATAGGGAACGGAATAGATTGTTATTAGCGATTGTTTTGTGTGTGTGTGTGTGTGTGAGAGAGAGAGAGAGAGAGAGTATGAATGCGAACAAAATATGAAGAAATCGAGAAATTGCAAAAATTAAACAGTTAAGTGTTATTACTGAAATTCGATCTTTCACATCTCAAAATAATTATTTTGGGCCTAGAATTTTTTCCTAGTTTGTGGTGGGACTAAGGCTGCTTCCATATTCCATGCTTTGGACGTTTGCAGTTAGGTCTCCCCTAAAGGAATCATTTTGTGACGACAAATATTGCAGCAAGAAAGGGAATACAAATGTGGAAAACTGTTCCATACTTCAAAAAAATGATGTTTTTTTTTTATTTATTTACTGTTCCGGCGTAAAAATCTAGCAGAGGTACGTACATTTATCAATCTCGTCAGAGACATTTTCCGTGGTAGCCTGCTTCATTTTGTGGTCATCGACCGGTTTCGGGCGTTCGCCCATCTTCAGGATGCATTTTTCAAACAGTGTGACAACACAGACTTGCACAGAGCAAACTTAGTTTTCACACTCTTTAGTGTGAAAACTAAGTTAAATAATTATTTTCACACTCCTTAGGGTGAAAACTAAGTTTGCTCTGTGCAAGTCTGTGTTGTCACACTGTCTGAAAAACGCATCCTGAAGATGGGCGAACGCCCGAAACCGGTGGATGACCACAAAATGAAGCAGGCTACCACGGAAAATGTCTCTGATGCTTTCCAGCTCTGCGGAACCAACCACCACAACAATTTATCAATCTACTTGATTATGTCGAAAAATATGTTTTATTGTGTGATTCATTTATAATACGTATATCACATTTCTCTCTCTTCTTTACTTATTGACTCGCTATAAATTATACCTATATATTTACTGCACATATATAAAGATTGATTTTCATTTGTAGATCACTTTTCTAAAAAACTCAAAGCAAAAAAGTTGAAAGCAAATATCTGATATATTTTATTATGATAAGGACATGCCAATGATGGACATTTCGAGTCTAAAGGCGGATCTTGCCTTGACCTTGTAAGCCACCAAGTATTGAACGAAGTATTGCGATAAGGATTAAGTA
The DNA here is from genome assembly GCA_011037195.1 of Triatoma infestans. Classification (NCBI taxonomy): domain Eukaryota; kingdom Metazoa; phylum Arthropoda; class Insecta; order Hemiptera; family Reduviidae; genus Triatoma; species Triatoma infestans. The sequence goes on from JAAEAF010013306.1 coordinate 8,254, forward strand.
TTGTGCACAAATATCCGAAGAAAAGCCCCTCCCCTTAACTTCTCCCCACCACCCCAGCATTCAATTAATTGGAGAAATTAGTTTAAAAAAAAAAACTGATTTAACATTTAATAATAAATGAACAAAAACAATAATATCTTTGTATTATTATATTTATTTATGTTCCAATTAAAATAGTATTAAATGAAATTTTCAGTTACTTTATACAAAAACATACATATGAGGGTCATTCAATAAGTTGTAGCTCAAATACATTTATTTTATCAATACAAAACTTTAGCTACTTTTCACCATAGCCCCCCCCCCCCAGCAACATTTATACGCTTGTTCCATCGTTCTTCTAATTTTTGTCTATGCCACTGGCATAAAATTCTTTGGTTGATCTCGAAACCACTATTGCACCTGATTTTTAACTACTTCACTGGACGGAAAATGTTTCTCACGTAGAGCCTCTTTAAGGAGTCCAAACAAATGGAAGTCCGTTGGGGCGTGGTTGGGGTTGTAGGAGGGGGGTTAAGGATGGATCTTCCACCCCACATTTTGAAGTATTTCTTGAGTTAACTAAGCCGTGTGTCGGCGCGTGTTGTCATGAAGCAAAATCACGCCTTTAGTCAAGGAGTCCACGACGTTTCGTTCGAATGGCGGCAGGCCTTAATTTGTTTGTGAGCATATTACTGTAATACGTCTGTTCATGGTTCGTTAAGCTTCGAGTTCATGCGAGATTCGAGTGAGGAAGTTGTAACTTCAACCGGTCGTCCAGTTTGTTGTTCGTTACAGACACCTACACAACCACTTTTAAACTATTCTACCCATTTGTAAAATTCGAACGGTTCAAACAATTATTCCCGTACACTTTCAACATAGTTTCATGGATTTCACTACCTTTGATACCCTCTGCAACTAAAAATCTAATCATTGATCGTTGTTCTACCAAGGTGCAATCCTCGAGCGGACTCGCCATTGTTAACTCAATGATTACAAAATACTCGCGAACACCTGATGAGAAACTACGTACAAGGATGCCAACTTGACGCATTGAAACTATTGTATTGATTAAACAAGCGGTTTCTGAGCTACATCGATCGTTTACTTATTGAATGACCCTCGTAATAATAATAATAATAATAAAAAAATCTGGCGTGAAACACTCACACGACTTTCTCTTACAGCGAAATGGCAAATTTTCTTCACACTTACAATTCTTATTAGTGTTTAAAAAAACCGTCAGCATTTTTATGGAGAAAACCACAAAAAACCGGAAAACGTATTCAGTAAAGTTGAGCACTTCCGCTCAACCGATTTTCTTCAAACTGAGAATTTTGGCAACTTATATAATTCTAATTAATATTATTTAGATGATAGAATTGTGTAATACGTGAGATAGCCATTTTGGAAAATAAAAGCATAACCATCAACCCTCCCGCAAAATGATCCTTTTAACTGAAGTTTCCTGGAGAAATGTTTTTAAATAAAAGTTGTAGCTCTTTGTATGTGTAGTTGATATATAAAGTTTAAAGAAAATTGTTGGAGCCGTATTCGAGAAAAACACATACAAAATAAAAACTGAAAAAACCATTCAATAAAGTGGCACTTCCGGTTGATGGATTTTGCCGGAAATCTTTACTGACTGATGCAATGGGTAGTACCTAAACGGAATAGCAATTTTGAACCTCCTGCAACTTTTCGTTTTTGTGATATTCTTTCATACACACACAAAGACCATTTTCTAAAAACCACTTTTTTGGACCTCAAAACGTGTATTTCCGGTGAATAATCAATTGCGAAAACCTGGCACGATCGCAAGTAAAAAAAAAAAAAAAAAAGTTATATTGTTTTAAATCATAATTTCAACGCCTTTTAATTAATTTACATGCTCTCATTTTTTCTTATTTTTTATAAAATTAATTATTTTTTTAATTTTTAGAATTTTGTTGTTGTTATTATTACAAAATATTTTAATTAAATTAATTTGAATTATTAAAAGACAACAATGGGTTGGTTGTATACAGAAAATATATACAATGCAAAAATAACATTCGCCGACCATTTTAAAGGCTATGGTAATTTAATAATGAATTATAAGTTCTCTGTAATTAATTGTCCGATTAAACCTTCTCCTCTTGTAATATAATCCCCACATTATTCAAGTAATTTGACCATACTTTTGAAAATTAACCACTAAAATAGAATAACTGTTATTCCACCCCTCCTTTTTTTTAACCTTAAATTAAAATATATTAACAAGGTAAACAATTTTCCTCACTTTTGTTTTCCAATGCTAAATAGCAAAAAACTGGTAAATGTTAATATTGTTTAGAAAACTTAGATTGGAAAGGAAGATATATTTTTTTTTCTTATAAATATTTTCCCAATCAACGTGAGTTTGAATACAATCAGTTTTTTTGCCTTTATTTTTGTTAATTTGTATCCTATTTTTTACTTTCTCTTACTCCTAGTAAGAGGAAGTATTGTAATCGTGTCAAATTTTTGATATCGAGTTTTCACCGGAAATATCTGTTTTGAGGTCCCCTGAGTCCAAAACAGTGGTTTGTAGCAAATGGTGTGTATGTGTATGTATGTGAACAGCATATCTCAAACATGAAAAACCGTAGAAAGTTGAAACTTGATAGTACGTTACCTGTCAAAATTCCTCAATCGGAAATACCACTTTACAAGTTAGTTTTTTTTACGTTTTTGCGTTTTTCTCAAAAATGGCTCCAACGATTTTCTTGAAACTTCTTATATAAATTAAACATACAAAGATCTACAACATTTATTTATAACATTTCTCTGGGAAAATTCATTTAAGGGCACTTTTAGGGAAGGGACGAGGTTACGTTTTTCTCTAAAATGCTATCATAGTTGATTATCCAAATTCTATCATCCAAAGAAAATTAATTAGAAATAAATAGATGGCCAAAATTCCGCGTTTCAAGAAAATTAGTAAACTGGAAGTGCGCTTTTACTGAACAGTTTTTTTAGTTTTCGACGAATTTCATTCAATCAGATACACAAACTATAAAATTTGTTAATTATAATTTTGAGAACTGGAGTAAGAGAAATTTGTGTGAGTGTTTCACACAAGATGTTTTTTAATGTAAATCTGATTTTGTTTGGAAATTGG
>JAAEAF010013307.1:0-10459 GCA_011037195.1 Triatoma infestans
TATTTCAACGCCACTCAGTTCATATCTTATTTCATCAAATAGAAATGCAAATGCATTATTGGTTAATTTTGAGGAATTCGGTATTGCTGAGGCGTCTTCCTTTAAAAACCTACCTTCCAAATAGAGTAAACTTTGACTGGGCAGCGTATATAGATCTTGATGTTGTACACTTATACGTATTTCATCACCAGGCAACAGTTTTGATGATGCATAAGGGTGATGTGAATGCAATTCTATGCATTCAATTGAATTGTCGAACAGACGTCTTTCTTCCAAATCTAGCACTTCCATATTGGCGATAACACGTAGTAACCTGCCGCTTGAAGAAAACGAATATTGCTGTTGGTTAACGATGTTCTCTCGTCAACTGTTCTCACTGGAATGATGGTTTTCTTCTCTGCAGTTGTCCTTTTATTTACTCTCCAAACCCATCGCTGTCTGGCGATCAAATGAATGCGTACGGCTATAATCTTCCTTTTATAGGAGATCCAGCAAGTAAAGTAAACACAGCTGTCCGCAATTGTTGCTGCCCATTTTTTGATACGGCTTCCTGTTTGATGAAATACGGCAACCTTTTAGATAGAGGACTAGTTCAGAAGGTGGATTGGCTCCACTACTATCGAAGAATTGAACATAATCGCCTCTCTTCTCATAGCAAACCCAGTGAGTTCCACTCCCACAACTATTATCCAAATTGAAAATAGATCGCTCATTTTTCCACGGTTTCACTGGAAATTCATCAATCATGAATACCGCTCTAAAATGGGGAATTTTCTTCGATTTAGCTAATCTGAGTAGATCAAAATTACTAAGCCCTAGGCGAGATAGTCCATCCTGCATTCGTTTAGCTTTACCACACAATTTAGGAGAATTCCCACCAATCCGTTTAGGAGCAGGAATGACTCGTTTCTTCTTCTTGTCTCTAGCACGTCTCATGATGAACTGAATCGAAGTTAGCCTTGTCCGGCTTTATATAAGTATATTTTTCACATTCTCCCAGCTGTTGTGTGAATTGTCTAAACCTAGCCATTTCACTAAAACTTTATCACCTTTTCGTTTCATAATCTTCTCCACAAGATAGATATCAGGATATTTCACTAGCTGTATCTCCTCTTGATAAAAACCTCCAGCATTATTTGTCCTTGATAATCTTGCAGATGATATGTGATAGGAATGGTATTTTTGACTTCCACAACTTTAAATATCTCTATGGACCATGAAGGATGATAGCCTTTGGCAAACTGCGCTTTATACTTGGATATCCGTACATGATCGCCTACTTTGAATCTAGTAATGGTAGTAATTGTTTTCTTCGCATATACATCACGCAACAGCCGTTCTTCTACATCCTTACCTCGTATAGAAACCGGTGCCATTTTGGTCGTCCGATGTTTAGTTTGGTTATATTTCTTTACCAGAGAGTTTATGATGGTTAGCCAATCATAGGATCCTTGCAGGCTAAACATTTTCCACATTGCAGATTTCAAAGTTCGATTGAATCGCTCAACAATTGAAGCTTTCAAATTACTAATGGTTGAATAGTGATTTATACTATTCACATTCATCAGCTTGGCAAATATTCTGTTATAGAACTCCTTGCCATTATCAGTTTGTAGATTGTTTGGCTTCCTTTCCTGCAATACCTTTTCAAATGCTCTACTCACCTCAAGTGCTAACTTATTCTTAAGGGGTACAGTCCAGGCATATTTGGAAAAACAATCAATCACTGTCAAGAGATATTTGTTGCCTTTGTTGAATCTAGCATAGGAAGCACTTCCACGAGATCAATTTGCCACAAATCGTCTATTCCCTTCAATAAAACTGATCTTCTCTTGAATATTCTTCTTGCTGGTCTATGCAACTCATGCACGATCTGTTCCTTAACGGATGCCATGATGAAATGAGGTGTAATGTAGGTGAGTCTAAGCTATTATACCTCCGTCTCTCAGTTGATCTTCTATTCTTTTTATTTCAACACCAGCATTCTTTGTGCCAAATAATACTCTTAATCTGTCTACAAGCCTGTTGGGGTCGACAGGTCCAGCACCTTTTTTCGTTGGAAACAATTTTGAAATCACTTTCCTATGTTTCATGTTTGTTTTCAGGTCCTTGATTGCTCCAGTTGGACTGTGTCCTTCTTTATGAGCGTTCGTTTGTTGTAGTATTCGCTTATAATTATCGCAATCTGTCTTTTTTACCAGCGTTAAGTTTGGATATTTCATAAATAACAATTCAAAAAGTCCCGGGGTAGCATAAAAGGTATGTTCACCAACAGATAAAATGTCTTTATTGATGGAGATCTCCGTATCACCAATGGTGAACTTCTGGCCATCATAAACTACGCCATATACCATATCCAAATCCTTAGTTTCATTTTTCATAAATTTCGCAATATAATTTGAGGATATTTCTCCCACTTCTTTCAAATATTTTTCTGAAATTGTTTTTCCTTTGGGCGTGTGTACCAGCTCTCGTACTTCTTGCAGCGGTGTAGTTGGAACTGAAGTTCCAGCCGACTGTGGAGTACACTTCAGCGGTCTCTTTGTTGGAAGCTTCCGCTCTTCTTCAGGCGAGGAATTTGATATTCCGGGTGTTGTAGCCGATTCTAGCTTTAGATATCTTGGTCTTTTTGCTGGTGGTGTTTCGGAAACAACCGGCTCCGGCTTCAGTGTTCTCTTCATATTAAGTTGAGGCGAATGTTCCTCTTGTTTACCCATTAGTTCCTTCAAAGGATTCAACAAAGGCTGATATTTCATTTTCAAATATTCATCAGTCTCTTCCGTTTCTCCTTAGCAAGTTATACTTTTCTTGGATTGCTTTCCTAGTGGCGATTATATCGCGCATTGCTTGAGTTGACTCTTCCATGTCTTGCAGTAGACTGATTGTTACACCTACATTCAGGGTATTATATAGGCTCCGAAACCTTGTCGATACCGTCCGTCATTAATTTGTCTATCTTTGTCCAACACCAGAAAACCGTACCTGCCATCTTTCCAGCACCAATGACATACTTTTCTAAAGGTTTGGAACTCCATATCGGAGTTGATATGATCATCATAAATACGTCGCAGATTTAATTCATCCTGTCTGAAGAGTATTAGGAAGTTGGCATTTTCTCTCAGCAAATGTTTAGGAATTCTAGTATAACTTTGACTGAGGTAAAATATGTCGACTCCATTGTGACGCCACATACAAAAGTAAGATCGTACATTATCCTGCTTATCACAAGCAATATCATCGAATATAATGATTGAATTGGGCAGGGCCTCTTTAGGTGATGGAACTTGGGAGTTGTCTTCATATTCAAAAAATCTAATATCTTTCAAAGATTCCAATATTTGAGCTAAATGTCTATACTTTGGCTGATGCAAGGACTTTGCAAACAAATAAATATTTTCAAATCGTAACCCCTTGGGATCATAGATTAAACTCAACATAAGTTAGTTTTCCCACAATTTGATGGCCCACATATTAAACATCTAATGGAATCGGGGAAGAGTGGACCGTGTTTAGATTCTTTCTTTAAAGAGGCCCTGCCGTCAAGGTTTGTGATGGATATGTTATGTTGTTGCTTTAACAACCGCATGATGAGGAATGATAAGGAACGCTCTCCCGCCTCTCTTTATATAGATTTCTAAAAACTTCTATGTACAGTTTCTATCTACTATGGACACTCACACTCATACAAACAACCACCACCAACATTCACGCTATTTACAAAATTTAAAAACTATATATAGAAATAGAAATTCCCACCACCATTTTTTTTATTTATTTATTTATTTATTTATTTATTTTTTATTATCATTAATTAACTACAACTAAACTCATATATGTATAAAAAAATATTTACAAACAGTATAAATAAATAAATAAAAAGTTTTAATTAGAAAATTAGTAAAATAAACATAACCTAAATACTGTACATAGCAAAACTATTTTACATGTATATACATATTTACAAGGACCACAACGTCGTTACACAGCTGCTATGGTAAAGTGGCCATGGGCGAGAGTGCGCACACCATCCTCGGTGATGTGCCGCTTATCGTCGTAAGGTGAAAGAGATATTTTGCATTGTTCGACAGAAAAGAGTTTATGCTGCTTCGATATAATCGTTCGAAACATGGTGGTAAACTCTTTTAGTCGAAGAGGGCAGTCATATAATCGTTGAATGTGATCTTATTTTCAACGGCTGCCCTCTTTATCCCTTTCACCCGTTTTTTCTCTAGCCCGCGGATGCGTAACGCGTACATTTTAGCGCGGAGGCCCACGAATTCAGATACAGCTTCACCGTTGGCTTCATCCTTAAATTTACCCAACACCTTCTTATTTCTATTGTCTTTGCATGGGTGTCTGTCAGGATAGTCAGAGGTGTCAAATTCGTCCAGCATTGACAACAAGTCTTGGTAAAAGTCGTCGGTCCGTATTTGGTAAATTAAACTGTCGGTGTCTGTATAGAGTAGTCTCAGTCTGTCAGGTCCGTACTTGTCCATCATAGTATTGTAGTGAAAGTCGTACATCCGGACTTTGGACAGATCAAGAATGGCCATTCCTACGTAAATAGGTTTGTTCATCTTAATCTGTTCAAAGTCCAGATGTACTGCAGCCAGAGTCTCTGAGTAGATTGTCCTGTCCTTGAATGTCGGTTTAGCGATTAGTTTTTTCAGTCGTCGTTCGTCGGTCACCAGTTCTATTTTCATTCGTTTTCGTACGTCTTCCATGAATTTACCAAATACGGCGTTGTTCATCAGTTTGTAAAAGTCTTTGTCGAAGTCGTTTGTCGCCTGTTGTCTCATTTGGGTGTTGAGGTTAATGTAAGAACTTAGCCAACGGCACTGCTTGAATCGCAGCGCTCTATGTACGCGCACTAACCGCAGACCCAAACCCATGGCTTGCCGCAAGTTGACGAAATGCACAACGTATTTCTCCCTAGATGTTAGTGTGGTTAACAATTTCTTGTTAACCTGTCCCGGAGGCACCCTATTCTCCGGGAAGAGGGGGAAATCATTATGCAAATCGTGCAACTTGCTGGGATACTCCATATCGGCCTCGACAATATACCCGAAGGGACCATCTTCTTGCATATTGCTCCAGTCTAGAGTATCCGGATCTTGTACCCATTCGAAACCGCCATAAGGAAGCGGATTTGACATTGCCCACCCGTACAAATTGTTTGCATCTAGGTAGGCAATGTATGACGACTCCTTATGGGGATCTCGATCTGGGTACAGATGGGCATTATCTGCTTTACCATAGCGATGACTGCATTGGCAAATACCACCCCTAATGCCCCGCTCGATCATCAGGAGCTGGTCGTAGTCGGTGAGCAAATCAAGTTTTACCCCTGTACACTTCAGCATGGCGTCCCATGCCAGCCCGGGAGCCGTGAAATACCAGGCAGGGTCCAGCGAATATGCTCCTATGCAAACATCCCTGAAATTTTCAAAGATGTCGCGTAGGAGCATTACGTCTACCTTAAGGTAGAGCTCGCTCTACTCCCCTAGGGTTCTAATTTCAAACGCCTCCCAGACCAACTGTGCATGCTGATAGTCCTCGTCCGAGATGTGGCATTCATTTAGGGTGCTATAGAATGCCTCCTTAGAGGGTAGAACCATCTCCTTAAGTTTCTCGGACGAGTCCGTGTAATCATAGGGGTACACTCCTTTTCTTATGACCAGATCCATCTTGTCGGCGGGGAAGAATTTACCCGTATCATTGAATTTGTCTCTGGGTAAATCCTTGGACAACCTGTCCAAGCTGGAAGCCATGAACCGGAAGGTGTCCACAAATCTGACGGTTAGGGCGTCCACTTGTTTACTAAAGGAAATATATTTTTCCTCGCTGTTGGGGATGACGTCAATACGACTTGAGTCATACCCCAACTCGCGAACAATAAAGTGGGCGTCATAACCGCTCAAATTGTGTAGGAACACGGGAAGAAAACGGGGAGTGCGGTAAAGGATGTTACAGGAAGAGTGAGCAGGACCACGATACATACCTGTGATATGATCGTGATCCGCCACTTTACGATCAGAATTGGTGTAGGACGAATGGCAAAGGTAGCAGGTTTGGGAATTTTGGAAATGTTCCAGCTGGGAAGGTGTCAGGGGTAGCATTTGCCGCTTCACGGAGTACACCAGAGACACCTTTTCCGCCACTGTCTTTATGTATGCCATAAACTTCTCTGCAGCGTCCTCACCTGTATAGATATAGGGCTCCGCAGGAAAATCGGCGGGCAGACAGTGGCTTGGAATGTCTTCTGCTACCTTCACATAGGCGCAGAAGCTCATTGGAAGGTGACTCTGGTAGGGGGTGGTGTATGACCGACCCGCATTGTTGCCGTTACTGTCTACTTTTTTTAAAATACATTCAAAATCTGCGTATACGACGATGGGAACCCTCATCTGGTTTTGTATCTTCGTAAATGAAACAGTTGGAGGATGCCCATCGTCGCCGCATTCAGGCAGTACAATACGGCTCGGTCTGTTCACCCCACAGTACTCCGCATGTTCCTTCACCCGCTCTGCGATGTTCACGCCGTCGGTGTTAAAATGCGTGAAACACCGCTTGCAAACATGCACCCTTTTTCCGTGTTTTGTAATCTGACGGGCCACTAACCTATCAAAATCACTTATATAAGTGTAGTGGCTCCGTCCGTTTTCCAGCGTTAGGAGAAGGAGGTCACGATGGTCTTCTTTCTCCTGCTTAACGACCTTTAGAGGGTACACGTCTCCTTTCTCTCCAAGGGTGAAGACGTTGACGCTTATGTCATTGTACTTTTCAAACTTCTTCACTTCATGGAGAGGAGTGGGGAAGGAAATACAGTCAAAGTTATAATTGTGTTCCAAGTTCTTGTATTTGGAAACGCGTTGTGGGTCCTTTTCAACGAGGCGGGAGAGAATGGCATACTTGAAGCACCGGTCGTCAGTGTTCTGCACATTGATGACAGCTTTTTTGTTTGCTATATGTGGGGGCAACGGTATGAAGCTGCAACCCCCTAGAGGTAGAAACCTATTTACTCTCAGAAGGACCCCGTCGAACTCCTTCAGAGTCCAACCGCTCCCTTTCAGTGCGGACTCCTCCATCTCAGCTATAATTTTTTTAAAACCTCCATTGAGGGTTTCCTGGATGGAGAGTCTTCATAAATGGCTGTGTTCTTGGTCTTGAAGGCGCGATCAGTAGTTTCACCTTTCATGTTTTCAAACGTCGCCTCCAAGACCAAGTTATATTTTAAGGGAGCTTCATTCTCTGCCATGTACTCCGTGAGCAGCCGTTCCAACGTATCTAACTGACTAGTTAGAAATTCTAATGCATCGGCTGCACCGGAGCATGGAAGGAAGTATGTTCGCAGAGTCCCTCCGAAAGCGGTTTCTACCTCATACAACTGCCCTTGAGCTGCTTGTAGTCGAGCTCTCTTGGGCATGACGGCCGGTGCTTCATTGCCGCAGCGCCGCACATGAGCAAGTAAAGATTTTCGGGAGGAATATCTTTCACCACAAGATTGACATGTCCGATTTTGCTCATGTGCCTCGCATACGGCTTCATGACGTTCCTTAAAATCCTTCCTAATAAAAATTTTCTTACAATACTGGCACTCCATTTTTTAGAAATAAAAAAAATAAGTACGCACAAAACTTAAAACTAAGAACCAAACACCGAAATAAAATATAAAACTATAACTACTCACAAATATATGTACAATAAATGAAATAAAAATAATTAAAGTTTAAAACGTTAATAAATATGTTAAGTAAAAATTAAAAAAAGATAAAATAGGAATGACAAAATAAAAAGATAAATAAAAGCAATAAAATAATAATAAGCAAAAACAAGATAAAATGATTAATAGAAAAATAATAAAATTCTAGAACGTTAATAAATAAAATAAGAACCAAATATTAATAATTATAATAAAAAAAAGAGAGATATAAAAGCAAAAAAATAATATGATAAGAAAAGTTAAAAATGATTAAGAAATAAAGGAATCAGTACTCACGGTTAGTTCTTCAGATGTTGTCACAAGGCACAGCAAAACTAGAATGAGGACGAGCACACAGAGTGCAAGGTATTTATACTGTCAGATCAATCGATATTTAAAATAATCGATTATTTAAATACTGCATTCCTATTGGCTAAGCGCAAAAGAGTTGCAATTCTATTGGCTACTGCGCATAATGGAAATAAAATATTGATAGTATAGTACTGCATTCTGATTGGTTGAGAAAATCTGAGTGGGGGGCAGATTGTAGTAGTCTGCAATATTCTCTTGAGCATTGCCTTAACATTGTATATCATTATATAAACATACTTTTTTACATAATAGGATTAAGTATTACTAAACATGTTAATAAGACCTGTGCTAACATGTCCGATCAGGCAAGAAAGGTAATGAGTACAAAGTTTTATTTTTACATAATAGGATTAAGTATTACTAAACATGCTAAGAAGACCTGTGGTAACATGTCCGAACAGGCAAGAAAGGTAATGAGTACAAAGTTTTATTTTTAAATAATAGGATTAAATATTAATAAATCATTTCCTGGATGACTCATTGTAGTTTCTTTGCATTTTTCTTAATAATTAACTAACATGTTCGGACAGGCAAGATATATGTTGTTTTGATTACAAAGTTCAATAAACAAAAGAATATAAAGTGATTAAGGTAAGAATAGATATATATATATTTTTTATTAGTACAAAGTTTAATTTCAAAAGGTGATGCAATAACTGGTAGAAGTAATAGATAGTGTTTTTCTTATTAATAAATTAGATTTATAAGATCGATATTAATCAATATGAATAATCGATATTTGCAATCGATATATTGCGATTGACAGTGGTACACTCTAGGTTGTGTGACCTTATCTGAACAGAAATTGTCTAGAAGGCAGTGGTAATAAATATGTACATTTTTAATCTATAAGGCACTAGCAATGCTATTGGCTGTGACGTCACACGAATAATATATTAAAAAGGCAGTGGTTTTTGTTATACAATATAATAAAATCAATATTTGTAACCTATAAGGCGGCGGCAGATATGCGCATGCCCCAACTAGCAATGACGTCATAGGGGAGTGGGGATAAACGTTACTATAGTACATTGTATTGTCGAATGTAGTTCAGTTCTGTGTAAGTGCGCGTCGTGTTAATATCAGCAGCAGCAGCAGCAGGGAGCTGGAAGGGGTAAGTCAATCTTTTTATTATTTTGATTGTGTGGTGAAAGCTAGATGTCACTCCGCCATATTGTGTTTTATGTTTTTGTGAATTTCTTTATTATTATTATTATGTGTGACAGTTGAATGCATCTCCGCCATATTTTTTTTTTTTATTTAATTTTTTTGTGAGTGGATTGAGCGGAAATAAAATTATGATAGTGCGGGCGTTAAGTGTACGTTGAAAATTATAGCTAGCGAGAGGACCATTGTGGCCGAGTGGTTAGGATGACGCGACTTTCAACCTAAAGATTGTAGGATCGAATCGTAGGTAACACAAGTTTTTCATATATTATAAAAAATAATTCCCCTCTCGCCCAGAGTAAGCAATGATGTGGCGAGGGGTGGGGAAGTTAAGAATAGAAGTGTACGTTGAAAACTACAGCTAGCGAGAGGACTACTATGGCCGAGTGGTTAGGGTGATGCGACTTCCAACCTATAGATTGTAGGATCGAATCGCAGGTAAGACAAGTTTTTTCACATAAAATAAAAATAAAAAATACCCCTCCAGCCTAGAGTCAGGAGAGGGGTGGTGTGTTACGGTTCCGCCATCTTGTTATGGGGATGGAGGTGGAAAGAAAATGGAGTCATCGGATAGGATGATACATTCAGGAGTGGGGGTAATAGATTGGATGCTAGGTTAAGGAGTAGGGAGGGGAGAAAATACGGCCATCGGATTGGACGATAAGTTAAGAGTGGGGGGCGGAAAGAAAATGGAGTCAAGGATATGGATGATAAGTTAAGGGGAGGGGATAAGTGGGCGAGGCTAAAGTGCTCGTCGAGTTCGATGATTGTCAGCGGGAGGGGTGGGGAGGGGGCTGGCTCAAGTGCTCGTCCAGTTCGATGATTGGTGTTTGGAATAGGGGTGGGGGTAAATAGGCGTGGCCTAAGTGCTCGTCCAGATCGATAATGGAAGTGGTGGGGGGTAAGTGGGCGTGGTCTAAGGGCTCGTCGAGTTCTATGATTGGCCGATAGAGAGGGGTGGGGGTAAATAGGCGTGGCTTAGAAGCTCGTCGTGTTCGATGATTGGGTGGAAGAAAGGGGTGGGGGGTAAGTGGGCGTGGCCTAAGTGCTCATCCAGTTCGATGATTGGTCGTTGGAATAGGGGTCGGGGTAAGTGGGTGTCATCCAGTTCGATGATTGGACAGTGGGAGAGGGGTGGGGGTAAGTGGGTGTCATCCAGTTCGATGATGGCCGCCATTTTGAAAAAAAAGTGGCCCAGAATCGGCATTTCCCCTCTAC
>JAAEAF010013308.1:0-18233 GCA_011037195.1 Triatoma infestans
TTTTTGTATATTAGCTAATTTTGATGTAGCTTGAGCATTAACGTTATAAATACAGGTTGTTTGTGCATAAAAATAGAATTATTTAAAAATAAATAATATAAAAACGCTTACTTGGAATCATTATTCTTCAGAATTTAAAAAAAACCTTCATTTTCTACCACTTTCACCAATCTTTTTCTGTAAGGATTTCAATTTGGTGACGGTATTATAACTCATTTGGTTTTTTTGTGTAGAAAAACTTTTCGCTCTAATAATCAGTATTTTCAAAGTGCTGTTCTATGAGAAAATGAGCCTTCATTAGATTCAGTATCAGTCTATAGTCAGAGGGTGTGGCAAAACGCTGCTTACTCTCTTCAACTCTGCTAATTTTACCTGACTCAAACGCGAACGAAGTGCAGGAAATTTTATCTTTTTGCAGCTTTATTTCGGTTAATTAAAAAGAGCTACCACCTTGCTTTCTAGTCTTCATAGACTCTATCCAAGCTCTTCAGTAAAATTTCAGAGTCAAAGCTATGTCTTCTGAAACAACCTAGAAAATGCAGATCTTCAAAGTTCTACCAACACAAAGCATGACTATTTTTAACGCACAAGTTGTGTGAGCTATATAGTCCCCCAAAAAATTAAGAAATCCAAAAGTGAATTTTTCAAAAATATCATCCCATTTTTTATCACTTTTCCAAAACTGCTTTGACACACTGTTTTGGACTTGGCTTGGTATTCAGCCAATGCTGGAACAAAAAAAAAAAAAAAAATTATTCCTGATCCCAAGTTTTTGCACACTTTTCTGCAAATTACTTCGCAGAATGTTTATGTATCCATCTGCATATAAAATGCCATCGATAATCATTAGAGATCTGTCACTCCATTTATAACTCATGCATCCATCCCCATGCTTCTTCACAGTTGTTGTAATATTTTTGGGACAAAAAGTTCTTTATTTGGCTTGCGCCAAACACCACATACTGTCGTCCATAAGAACTAAAAATATTATACTTGTACTTTCATCAGTAACAAAACGTTTTTCCAGAATTCCTGCGGCTTATTGATATTTTGCGAATTCTATCCGCAACTTTCTCTTCTGCTCACTAGCAAAAGTTTTTTTTTCTCTTGGTACTCTGGCTCTAAATCTAGTTTACTGGGCACACAATTCCTTATATGGTCTATGGTGTATCATGTGACCCTGTTGCTGACAAAAAATTTTCAGCCAGTTCTGCTTGACTCTTAATAATGGAAAAATCAATTTCAGATACTGCTCAAACACTACACAACTAGTTTATTCAAACAAAATAGATAGGTGATGATTCTTTTTATTCCAGAGTGGTTGATTCTATAGGAACAATGGACGCTAGCTCAAATTATCCCATTCTTTCGTGCAATATATAATTAAAAAGTTTAAAACCGAGTCGCTGGACAGTAAGATCCGAACAGGTCGACCACAAATTTTCTTGAGAATTGACTCCAATGATTTCCTTTACACTTTATATACTATCTACATACATTTATATACTTATCACTTTTATTTGATTTCTTGGACAAATTAATTTTTTGGAGTGTTCTGGGGGAGGGGGAATAGTTGCATTAAATTTTTTCTAAAGTATCACTTTAGTACAATATATGATTCTAGCACTTTTATAATATTTATATACAATAGAAGCATTGGTAGAATTCCAAATTTGAAGAAAATAGTTATCCGAGTTTTTTCGACTCCGAGCGGTCCAATAAATTTTTGAATTAAAAAAATAAGTATTGGCCTGCGTATCAGGCAGCTGTCGCACATCTTATAGGGCCTCATAATCGAACAAATAGCTACCTGTCATAGGGACCCCACTTCCGCATAAGCAACAATCCGGTCGATCAACCACACCAATACGACGGTGTAAAATGGGCCCGGATAGTCGTGCCCTGTGTTGCCAGTCTAGAGCACGCAACCGCTTCGCTTCTGGCCAGATAGTGGGGGTACCTGACCTTCTAATGTGCTCAGGATACCCCACTATTTTCCTCTAGCCACCTCCGCGCATCTTTTGATACAAGCGGAGTTGAGGCCAGTGCTTACAGGCTAGTGAACAATGGCCAGTGGAAACAGAATAGCTCCTTGGCTAAGCATTTGGACATAATACAGAAGTTGACCCTGGTCCTATTTTCAATATGGCTGGGGAAGAGTGCTGTCCAACATTCCACTTTGATATCGGAATGGGCTAAATGCTGGGAAAAAACGAGGCCGGTCTGGGGGATTCTGGCTCACGGATGGATCCAAAATGGCCTGCGGAACTGGAGCCGGAATATATGGAGTTAAACCGGGGTACTCATTGAGAGGCCTCTTGGTGGATACTCCACAGTATTCAAGGAATAGGAGATATGCATCTTTTCGTTCAGCCAGGCGGCACTGAAGGCTCTCTGGGCATTCAGAATTACTTCTTCTCTAGTCAGGAAATTTAGAATCTCCTTGGAGGCGCTTTTCCGGCACAATAAAGTGCGGCGGCTGATATGGGTGCCGGGACACAAGGGGATAAAAGGTAATGAACTGGCCGACCCAACTGGCCAGCAATGGAGCAAACACTCCTTTCTATGGGCCGGAACCTGTTCTGGGGATAGCCAAAAGTATGACGAGAGCGTCTCTGAGTGAATGGACTCGGAGAGAACATAATCGTCACTGGAGGCTATGTACTGGGGCAAAACACGGCAAAATGGTTATGCCAGAGCTGTGTAAAAGAAGAACCAGAGAGACGCTGGGCCTAAGCAGATATCAGATTTGTCTGATAACGGGCCTGTTTACAGGGAACGAGAGGTTCAAGAAACATCTGCACAAGTGGGATTATTTGATTCGGAGCCCTTGTGTTTAGACTGTGTCAGGAGAAGGAGGAGACGGCCTCTCACTTGTTGTTTGATTGAGTAGCAATCGGCATAGTGAGGTACGAGATCTTCGGCACGTTGAGACCGGAGGAAATCGTACTTCAAGCAGGACTGGTGGGGAAGATCCTGGACCTCATGAAGATGGGAGGATTCCTCTACTAGACATTAAGTGGTTGACACAATAAGCCTCAATGGGTAGGCTGCAGTGCCTGGTTTTGAGCCCCCCCCCCTTGTCATTCTATTCTATTCCTCTAGCCCATACCTGGAGTCCTGTATCCAACCTCCTAGCTGAGCCTTTCTTTCAGGATCCTCTTCGCCACGTTGAACTCTATTGGAGCCAATAGAGTCTTCTGCGAACCAATTTGGCAATTCCGCTTTGTGTTGTACGCTTCGTAACTAAACATGTCTGTACGTGGTGAAGTGGGTGGAGGGACTTAGTGTTGAGCTTTCCTCAAAAATTGGTTTTATTAAGTTTAGATTCTTTCATTAATATAACAATTAGGACAAGTAAACATATAACAAGAGGACTTAATTTGTGAAAGTGAAGCAAGTTTGTGATCTTAACAACCGGGAAAATTTGCGGCATTAATAGTTTTACAGAATTTGTTGACTTTAAATAAAAAATGAGTTATTTGGTTTTGTCTGCAGGTAATGTAATCACGCTTCTTCTACCTGCTGGAAGGGTAGTTGTACCTCACTATGTTTAATGTTAGAAAAATGCATAAAATCTGAAGTGTAAAGCAAATTTGAAAGTTGGAGTGTTTCACACCAGATTTTTTTTTTTTTTTATCATATCGCCATTGTTGCATAATATTATTATTTTGTAATTTTTTTTTTTTTTTAAAGCATTCTCATGCAGTATAAACTTGGTTAGCTGCAGTATTGATTAGAAAATGTTTCCCCCTTTCAATCTAGTGTGAGAGGGTGGTGGACTAAGCCCCAATAGAAAGGTATCCCCGCCACTATTTTAGTAGAGAGAGTAGAGTACGTATGAGTCACCATTGCTACTCCTCGGTTACTATCTTTTTCTAAATTACTCTATCTCACTCGGCTCCCACTAAGTGCAGCTGATGTCTCATATCTCTCTTGCTGTTGGCCAACTATAAACGTCATCACACTTTTAGTCCCATTATCCCTCTACTATATCTTAATTTTTTATTATTTTTTTTTTTAATATTTTAGTCTGCTTACTAAATTAACCAGTGACTAAGAAAGTGTAGTCGTATTTTTTGCTAGTGTTGAGAACACCATCATCTATATTTTTATTGCATACCTATTATCCGTGCGAAGCAATGAAATCAACTCTTGTGAATCATCCAATCCATTGCCCATGGACAATTAATAGGCCACGCTCCCTACAGGAGGTTTTCTTTTGTAGCTTCAATATCTCTAGATTACTCCATCAGATATAGCTTTGACCACTGGGTCGATTTAACAGTTCATTAACATCTTTAAGGGCTTAAATGAATTTAGGAAGATTTTTTTTTTCTTTTTTCTTTTTTAATAAAGTCATGTAAAATTAAATATTTTAATATTTTTTTTTTGAAAAAATTGAATTATTTTGTAAAACACTTTGGTCTTCGGGTTGAGATCGCGTCATTGGTTTGTTACAAAACCACGTTTCACCCATATTATATTAGGATTCTTCAAGATAATATCGCTTCTCAGGAAGAACACATTTATTTATAATATGGGCGAAACATCGGTTTATAACTAACCACTGAAGAGGTGTCTCAGCCTAAAGACCTAAGTGTTTTACATGACAATAGACGCGGAAGCGTGAAAGAATAATTTTGAATAATTTTGATCTATTTTACGACTATTTTGGGTTGTTGCAATAATTAATTGCGTTTTTTTACATTGTTTAAATTTGCTTTTGTATTGGAATACATTCTTAAATAAATTTAGTAATTGTGATGGATGTGAGAAGGAGAGAGAATGGATTCTAGAGAAATAAACTAGATGATATGCTGAACACTATGTAATGAGAAAACTGTAAGGACTTTACAATCGAAGTTAGGTAGTGAGAGAGATATAGACCGACTGGTTGAGTGATGAGAGATGGTTGCCGACTGGTTGTAAACTCTCTGAACTGCCTATCTATTTGTATGTATTGAACTGTTCCTTCCAAGGAGTCTGGCCTAGGTGGGGAGTAACTAACTTTTTTAATTCATTCTTGTGTTTCCCCACTCTTCGGATCCTATGAATCTATAATGATTCGGATCATTATGTTACGTAATTTTAATGCACATTTCTTGCTTTGTTCTTCAGCTAATGATTTATTAGTATTATTTGCAGCTTATTTTATATTATTTTAGAATATGGAAAAGTTGTTAAATAAAAAGGAGAATTCGTGTGATTTTCTTATTCGAATTCAAAATGAGTCGTAAAGCCGCGGAGACAATTTACAACATCAACAACCCATTTGGCACACGGACTGCTAATGAATAGATAGTATTCAAGTAGTTTTGCAAAGAAGATAATAGCTTTAAAAATGAGAAGCATTATGAAATTGACCGGCCATTGACAGCGACCCGTTGAGAACAGTCATCAAAGCTGATCCTTTTAGAGAAGTATCCGTTAAGTTGCCAAAGAATTTACGATCGATCATTCTGACAGTCGTGCGGCGTTTGAAGCAAGTTAGAAGGATGAAAAAGATCGATAAGCCTGTTTAGCTGACCGAAAATCCAAAGCATTGTCACTTTGAAATGTCGTCTATTCTTATTGTAACCCAGCAGTAACTAACTATTTCTCGGTCGGATTGTGGCGTATGATGTGAAGTAGTTTTTACATGACAGCCTGCAACCACCAGAGTACTCTGAGGTTGGGCAGAGAAGGCAAAGCCAAACATCGACCAAAAAAAAAGTCATGCTCACTGTCGGTTGAATCCACTATTACTGAATCCTGGCGAAGCCATTAAATCTAATAGTATACGAGATAAGATGCATTGAAATCTGTAATGCCTGCAGCCGGCATTTAGTCAACGAAATGACCAAATTCTTCTCCATGACAATACCGGATCCCATATGTCGCACAACCAACACTTTACAAATTTTATCACATATGCGGCATTCACCGAACGCTTGACTATCATTTCTTCAAGCATCCCGAAAACTTTATGCAGTAAAAACGCTTCCCCTCCCCAACCAGAATGATGCAGAAAATGCGTATACCAAGAGTTCGTCGAATTTTTTACGCTACCAGAGATCATCATAGTTGTCTCTGAGTGTAAAAGGAATGTATACAAAGCCTTGTATTGAATGAATGTAGTCTTGTATAAAGGGTAGTACTATGTACAAGTTTTGCTTGTGTGGATTGTGAGATATGTTGCTAAACTTTGCCTTTGCGTACGCTAAATCCAAATAGTTGTACACATCAACTATCTTTATAGGCCGGCATGTTTGAATTGATGTTTGGGCGTTGTCAGTAAGAATATGGTATTAAAAATTATAAAATGAGGAATTATTACTTTCTTCTAATTCCTGATAAGAGGAAGTATTCACAAATCGTGTCAAATTTTGAAAATTGAGTTTTCACCGGAAATACATGTTTTGAGGACTTTCGAGCGCGAAAAAAGTTTTAAGCGTATGTGTATGTGTGTGTGTGTGTGTGTTTTAACAAAATAACTCAAAAACAAAAATTTTCCGGAATCTTGGTATTTTGTTTAGATATTGCCACCACATCAACACGAACCTGAAGTGCGTCTTTAGAGAATAGTTTTTTGAGCGTTTTGTAATTTTCTCTTAAATGCTTGCTGTATAGTTAGAAACGTATCACTTTTATTTGAAGCACGAATTTTTTTTTTTCTGAAAACAATTGATTTCAGAGAGGTTAAAGGGTCTGTCAATTGGTTAAAATTTAAATTTGCACAAGCTTTGTTGGTATTGGCATAGAGCGCTCTACATAAGGCCGCTCAAGTATACAAATAAAATCCCCCACCACCATGTTTATGGCCAGCCCAACTATACATAGCAACTTTGCAATTTTAAAGAAATTTTCTTGATTAAATTGTATTAATTGATGTAAAGAGAAATAAGTATAAAGTATTTCACATAAGATTTTTTTTAAATGATGAAACTGATAGGTTTATTCTGCTTCACTAATTAATTGTAATTTCCATCAATTTTTTTATGACTGCTAAAATTGACAATAAAATAGATATAGGTAACCTAAAACAGAGTGAATACTGTATTATACAAAGATATACAAAATGAAGGAAAGGATTTTGAGTTTCGGTCTTTTTTTAACCAAAAATAAAAAAAAAACTTAAATTTTTGCCAACGTTTCGACAAATATATTGTCTTTTTCAAGGAATAAAAAATACAAAAATCTTTAAAACATATCCAACTTGAAAACTTATGTAAAATTTAGAACTAAAAAGTTGAGACATCAACAACAAGAGAAAAGTGAAAAAAGGAAAAGTCATTTTTCACTTTTGTCTGTGTTGTGGAGGTGGTTCTCAACTTTTTTAGTTTAAATTTTACATAGTTTTCAAGTTGGATATGTTTAAAGATTTTTATAGTTTTTATATTTTTTATTTGTGCCTTGAAAAAGACAATATATTTGTCGAAACGTTGGCAAAAATTTAAGTTTTTTTATTTTTGGTTATAAAAAGACCGAAACTCAAAATCCTTTCCTTCATACAAGTAACGGTCGAGAAGAATCTTCCATGATATACAAAATTGGATGATAAAAATTTTCTAATTTTTCCCAACCGAGAATATATTAACTGTTTTCTAGTTATTATTTATTTTATCCAGTTGCTGTGGAAAAGAAGGTAATTCTCAGGAAGGCCATAAATTCTCAACAAAACAATCTGTAATGAAAATGGACTATAAAGGAATATTAGAGTACAAATGTTGCTTTGGCCCTAACTCTTCAGGGAATTTCATAATAGGCGTTTTCCTAATTCATTTGCGGCACCATTTCTTATTTCTTAGTCTTTGCAGATTTTTATTGTTTCATATTTTACTATTTGTTTATAAAGTAATGAACACTGTAAACAGTGGTAATTGTCTGTAATTGGTTTTCTAATTTGTATGTGTAGTTTGTGAAATGTAGTTGGTGGTAGTGTATTTGTGGTAGTAGTAGCTTGTGGGTGAGCGGTTTTGTAAAGGGCTTGTGTGTATATTTAAGATATAGATAGATGTATTAAGAAATAATCAAGAGATCATCACTGTTTTTAAAATAAATATATTGATCTCTAAATAAATTTTAATACTTTACAATATCACAACTATATCTTAATAAATCAGTTGCTTATCTAGAATAAGTGCTAAACTGTATAACTGGCACTGAAGTTAAGTGAGCGATTCCTGAAGTGTTCTGGTTGGGTTTCTGGTTCAAACTGTTCTTCTTTGAAAGCAGAAAATAGACTAATTGTTAGTTCAAATCTTTTCATGGAGGGAGTATATTGTCTTATTCTAACTGTTTCTTGTCCCTTCGTCTCTTCAGTAGCATTGACCTAAATTATAGTACCTGGCTCTTTCCCCTTCACTAAAATACACTATTTGAACTAGCTAAAATTCACAAAATTATTTCACTAAACTATTTTCCAAAACTATTATTTTTCCATTTCTTCCTTCCACTACATTTGTAAATGATTTATGCAGTCTTCGTCTAATACATTGTCAAATATTAAATAAACTACTAAATAAGATTGATTATTAAACACTTGTAAAAAAAATCCAATATGACCACAACATATAATAACGTAATCGAATTTACTGGGGGGTCGCACTAAAATGGCTTCACCCGTCATTAACTTAACCACTTTAGAAACATTTTCAAATAAACTACGAACTATTTGGTCGCAATATATCTTGTTGCTAAACTTCTGACTTTTGACAATTTTTCGTTCTTGACCAAATTTTATATCTGTGATTTTTTTTTTTAACTGCTCTTTACACAATCATCATAAATATTTACCATCTCAGAGACATTACGTAAATAATATTGACATATATGTACATATTATAGACATTGAAATATATATATATATATCCTAAAAACTGTATATTACTTCACTGATTAAGAGAATGTATTTTGCATTCGTTTGTATGAACAATATGTGCAGAAAGCGGCTTTGAGTGTATCAAGTCAAAATTAAACCTCGTGATTTTAAATAATATTACTAGGTAGTTCAAAAGTTTCTGTGCATAATAATAGTTATATTTAAAAGTAAATATATAAACGCTTACTTGAATCCTGTTCTCTTCAGATGCAAGCATTTCTATTTGGCGAAGGTACCGCTTCTTTGGTTTTGAGGCGGTGAAAATTTCCTCGCATCCTAATCTCACCGCTTACTTGAGTCTAATTCTTCAAAATACTAACCTTCTTTTTCTACCATTGTCTCCCACTTTTCTGCAAGCATTTCTATTTGGTGACGGTACCACTCCTTTGGTTTTGTGGCGAAAATGTCTTCGTATTTTAATCGCACTGCTTCCTAATTTTAAATGATTCTTTGAGAAAATGAGCCATCCACCGGAAAAGATCATAAATCAGATGGTGCAACATCGGCACTATATGTACGGTCCCTCCAGTTCTGCTAATTTTACCTGACTCAAATGCGATCAACGGAAGCGTTATCATATTCCTGAATAGCTTTATTTCGTTTAATTAAAAAAAGCGTACCTTGCTTTTAAAAGACTTCATGAACTTTAAACATCTGTTCAGTATATTAGTTCAGAGACAACAGCTCAGTCTCTAGAAAAAGCTCAACGTACAAAAATACCTTCATAGTTGCACCAAATGCAAAATATGAATTCTTTCCTGAACATATGGGGGCTTAATCTGTGGTGGGCTACAGATGGCCTTGTCAACCCCACTGCTTACACTTGAAATATTCACTTTTCAAATACTTATAATTATTTTATTTCCAAAACCGAGCATTTTTCGGTTTTTGGAGCAAATTTTGGCACACATGATATTCTGTATAGCTTGGCCTTTTGGACAATTCATGTGAGAATCTTGGTCTTAAAGTCCGGGCAGCCAACTTAAACATCCGACAAAAAAGGCTTCGGTCAAAATCCGTTAATCTATTCGCGGCGATTTCTCATTGATTCCTTTTTCAGCATAGCGCGATTTTCTATTTAAAGACAATAGATTTGTTTAAACTTAATGTATTGATATAGAGCTACCACTTTAGTGGAATTTTTGTATTGAAATGGATTTGTTTGAGAAGCTGGAATGTTGTTAAGTTTTTTTAGCAGTCAGTTCACTTTATTATAAATACATAAATAAATAAATAATGCGGGTTCCTTCCATCTTTATTTATATGAAGACAACTAAACATGTAGTTTTGGCCGACAGACTGGCAAAGGAGGACACCTCACGAATGCTTATTGGACCGGAGCCTTTTGTGCGGCATCTCATGCAGAACTGCCTGTGGGGCCATTGAAAAATGGCTAACACGCAAACACACATTATATTGGAAAAATATTGCAGCGCTGAGGCACTCTAAGATTTTCTTGGAGGGCCCCTCAAAGACTCGCACATACTATCTCCTCGGCAGAACGAAAGTGGAGCTAAGGAGAATTACGGCCCTAGTTACAGGGCATTGCCTTTTAAGCAAACATCTGCATAATATGGGTCTCTCTCTGCGGACCCACTATGCAGGAAATGCGGACAAAAGGATGATACATCGTTTTCACCTTCTTGGAGAGTGCGTACCCTATGTAACAGCAAGAGAAGCTCAGCAACCACAGAGAGCAAGAGAAGCTCAACCACTCTCTCGGACTGGAGCGGGAGAAGCTGTATAAATATAGCGGCGGACAGTCCATGAAACACAGTTGAAATTAGTTCAGTACATCCAATCGCAAGAGAAGCTCAGCAATCACAGAGAGCAAGAGAAGCTCAACCACTCTCTCGGGCTGGAGCGGGAGAAGCTGTATAAATATAGCGACGGACAGTCCATTAAACACAGTTGAAATTAGTTATGTACTTCAATAAATCGGTACGTGTCATTCTCATACCACTCAACCTCAAACATTCATCCATTGTAAAGAACATTCATTCTCAGGTAAAGTGCAGTCTGGGTCTATTTATTAATATAACAGTTAACCAGTGTTAACCAAGTCTTCTTCTTAACTCATCACATAAAGCCAATTCTCTCCATCCAACACATCCATTATACTATGCTCACAGATGATTCCTGAAATTTAGCGTCCACAATTTGGAGCCAAAGGCGGGATCAGAAATTTCACTCACCTCAACCGTGGCGTATTTTAATGATGTGAGGCGTCTTTATGAGGTGCACTGTGTATGGGCCCAGCTGTGAGGTCTAAAGTGCTGAACCTCATTTTGGAGGCATCGATTTTCTAGATTAGATTAGAATAATTAGTTTGCCCTAGATTCCATTTTGAGTTTAGCGTGCCCATAAATTTCAATGTGATTTTTTCCACCCTAATTCTTCTATTTTTAAAAACATACTTTTTTTTTTTTTTAAAGATAAGAGTAATTAAGAGAAAACACATGTAATTAAGACGTGAATTTTGACTGTGTTATATATTCAAAAGAAAATACAAATCAATGTCATCAGTTAACACCTTTTCAATAATAATTTATTTAATTTAAGTGTTTTCCTCTTTAATGATTCTGTAACTATTTTAGTAACAATATAATATTTACTTTATAAAATATTTAATCTATAAATAAATTCATTGTGTAGTGAACATACTTCTTTTTTTTTATTATATTTTATTACGTTTTCCTCTTTTGAAGGTTTTTTTCTGAAACAAGAATTCATAATTGATACTTTTTGTTTTTAATATGACGTAATACGGCCTAGTTTTGGCCTTTTACCTCTTAAATTTTTTTTTAAATTTCAAGAGTTTAATTTTTTTTTTTTTTTTAATATTATTGATAGACCTCGGAAAAATAAGAGTTATTTTTTTCTGTTTAATATTTAGAGCTATATTGAGTTTAAATAAGTTATTATTATATTATAAGAGGAGTTATTGAGAACTAGTCAAATTTCCAAAATTAAATATTCTTTTCTGTTCTATTTTATACGAGTTTTATACCGGAAGTACAAGTTTTGAGGTTCTTAAATATAAAAAAAAAAAGTGTTCAAGTGAATAATTGTTAATTTGTATAAAAAGGAACTTGATTTTCCCAACCATAACATCTTATACGGCGGTTTCCATCAAAAATCCATAAATAGAAAGTGTGACTTTACTGAATATTTTTTTCATAATTCGCCATTTTCTCGCAAATGGTTCCAAAAATGTTTCTTTAAACTTTCTACACTAACGGTACAGATAAAGTTCACTTTTATTTGAAAGATGTTTCCCGGAATTATTAGTAAGAGAAAGTAAAACACTTTTCAAATAGTTTTGATGAAGCTGTAAAGTTAGGCTTTCCTTCCAAGTGCCTAAGTTGCCGTTCTATCACTCATTATTAGAATGTCTACTTACCAGAAAATTTTTTTGCAGAATATATATGATTTTCTTTAAACATGGAATAATTAAATTCACATTAATATTATATAAAGTTATCTTTTTTTTTATTTTTAAGATTTTTTTTTTCTAGCAAAAAATTACTTTTACTAGAGAATATTTTGGTAATGAGAATGTTTGGGTTGGGTAGGCTTACGTTTTGCACTAGGGGCTGGCAGAGACGTTGTCATATAATTTAAATATCAGATTCAGATAGAAACTACAAGAACAAGAAAATTCATTATTTACACGACGCTAAATGCAAGTAAACATTGAAAAAGTTGTATTTTTCTACAAAAAAAAAAAAAAAACTGGTGTGAAACACTCGTACAACTTTCACTTACGACGATTTACATAGTTATAATTGACTAAGTCTGTTGTAACATGTAACAGCAACCAAAGAGAGTAAAGAGAAGAGAAACAAACCCAACCACTCTCTCGGACTGGAGTGGGAGAAAACTGTATAAATACAGCGACGGACAGTCCCATGGAGACAATTAAGGATTGTTCAATAGACAGTTCGATACAGTTCACTATAGTTCATTATCTCGCCAGTCACTTCGTGTCATTTTCATACCACTCTACTTTAACCATTCTCTATTGTAAAGTCACAGGCAGACTGTGTCTCTTATTATTATACATATTTAATCAGTTTAACTCATTTCATCAACCTGACCTAAATTCTCTCCACCTAACATATCCATTATATAACATATAATTTTTACTAGATGCTTAATTTGTCTTCAAGATACATGAATGGGAGAATCTAATTATTATTAAAACGAACTTTTTTTTTTGAGGAAAGCATAATTCTCCCCCTTCGTCAAAAACTTCCTTGATTAACCATTTTCCGGAAAAAGTTTCAAACAGAAGTGATAGAGCTCTGTATGTAATGGTTTTTATATCAAGTTTAATGAAACTTGTCGGGTATTTTTATGGAGGAAACTGAAGGTAACTGAAAAAACTCTTCAGTAAAGTTAGTGCTTCCGGTACCGATTTCCTACAAACTTAGAATTTTAGCGACATACGAGGGTCATTCAATAAGTAACGAGACAAATCGCTGTAGCTTAAAAACGATTTATTTAATCAATTTAAAACTTTGGTTACTTTTGAACATAGTCGCCAGCAACATCGTTCTTCTAATTTGTGTATGCTTCTGGCATAAAATTCTTTGGGTTGATCTCGAAGCCACTTTTGCACCTGATTTTGTAACTTCTTCATTGGATTGAAAATATTTCTCACGTAGAGCCTCTTTGAGGGGTCCAAACAAATGGATGCCCGGTCGGGCGAGGTCGGGGTTGTAGCGAGGAT
Source organism: Triatoma infestans (assembly GCA_011037195.1). Classification (NCBI taxonomy): domain Eukaryota; kingdom Metazoa; phylum Arthropoda; class Insecta; order Hemiptera; family Reduviidae; genus Triatoma; species Triatoma infestans. The sequence continues at coordinate 13,599 of JAAEAF010013308.1, forward strand.
GTGGAAAGATCTCCCATCCCACATTTTGAAGTGTTTCTTGAGTTAACTGAGCTGTGTATGGGCGCGCGTTGTTATGAAGCAAAATTACACCTTTAGTCAAGAGTCCACGACGTTGCGTTCGAATAGCAAGCGTTACTTTGTTTGTGAACATATCACTGTTATACTAACTGTTGATGGTTCGTTGTTCTTCGAGATAGTCACAATAAATAGGCCCCTGCAAATCCCAGAATACTGTCTGCAAGACTTTACCTGCAGGTGGCTGGGTCTTGAATTTCTTTCGAGTAACCAAAACCGTATGCTTCCACTCAAGCCTTTGACGCTTAGACTCCAGCTCAAAATGGTGTATCCATGTTTCATCACATGTTACAATTCTACTGAAAATTTTTTTTTTAATTAAACAAGATTCTTTTCAATTGTTGACTGATTTGAAACCTGGTTTCTTTGTGGGCGTCTGTAAGTTGCCTTGGAACCCATCTCGCACAAGTTTTCTTGTGCTGCAGCTTAGTCTGAATAATGTTATGGTCAGTTCCAACCACTCGCGTGCACTTCTTCAGCTATCAGTTCAACAGTAATACGCCAGTTGTCCTGAATTAACGCGTTAATGCGAGATTCGAGGGTGAAAGTTACAACTTCAACCGGTCGTCCACTTCGTTGCTTGTCACAGACACCTACAGGGCCATTTTTAAACTATTCTATCCATTTGTAAACGTTCAAACGGTTTAAACAATTATTCCCATACACTTTCAACATTCTTTCGTGGATTTTACAATCTTTGATTACCCTTTGCAACTAAAAATCTAATCACTGAGCGTTGTTCTTCCGAGGAGATGCAATGCTCGAGCGGACTCGCCATTGTTAACTGAATACGTTTGAGGTTATGTTTACCAAATTCTCTCGAACAGCTGACGCGAAACTAAATACAAGGATGCCAACTTGACACATTGAAACTATTGTATTGATTAAACAAACCGTTTCCTAGCTTCAGCGATTTGTCTCGTTACTTACTAAATGGCCCTTGCAGTTAATTCCATTTAATATTATATATATAATAAATCGTGTAATAAATTATTTGAAGGAAAGCAAAATCCCAGTTAAATGAATTTTCTTGAAGAAATGTTTCAAATAAAACTTGTAGCTCTTTGTATATGTGGTTAATATACACTAAGTTTAAAAAAAATCATTGAAACCATTTTTTGAAAACATTGCAGAAAAGTAAAAAAAATATATATATTCAATAAAGTGATACTTCCGGTCTACCGATGTTGATGAAAACCATGTTAGAGCATAAACAAAATATCAAATTTGAACTTTCTAAGATTTTACATTTTTGAGTTAGGCTGACGTCACGGCTAAAAATCAATTTTTTTGACTCAGGAGTCCTAATAACGTGTATATCCAGGGCGGAAACTGTATCGATAATTTGACATGATTGCAATACTTATTCTTAAAAGCAATAAGTGAAAGTATTAGTTGGTAGTTATATTTTTTTGAAAAGTGTTTGGTTTTTTTTAAAGGCATTCAGTTTTAATTTGTGAAGAATAATAAATAATGAAAGAAGTGCATTATTTTGCAGTATGTTAGTAAAGTATATTTAAGTTAAAGGAAATAATTTTTCCAATTCTTCTTAAAAGAACAAAACGATCGACTTTTCTGTTGTAACAGTCTATAAAATTTGTATTACTGATTTTGATTAGGTAAAAATAAAACTAACTTTACCTATAGAGTTTATAGTAAATTTTGAGGAATTAAATAAGTCATTTCTGACTATTGTACTATTGACTTTTGATTTAAAATCCGTCCTTTGCATATAGATATTGATATTCAGCTAATCCATCGTGTTCCAAGATGTATGCTTTGCTCACTCACAATCAAATTTACTGCTCGACTTCATTTTAATTAACCATACTTGTCCATCATTTCCTCTACTATTTGGCTTTAAGGTCAAATAGCGTCACTCGGCTGTTGGAGTCATCTGATTACTCATCATTTGACTTACAACACTGAAAAAGTCTGTATTAATTAGTGTATCGCAAGCAAACAGTCAATATCTAGTCAGGCATCTTATAAATGTATTTATTGTTGTAAATTTGATGTTGAGGTTCGGTCAAACCAAAGAACTCTTTTTAAATTTCTACCGACGTTTTGGCAAATTTATTGCCTTCTTCAGTGTCTGTACAAAGGTTTTAGTACAAATAAAAAAAAAAAAATAATAGGAACAACATAAAATATGAACTTAAAATAAATATTTTCAAAATAAATTTTTTAAAAAATAAACTATATAAATAAACTAAATAAAAAGTATGATATACTGTATATAGTATATTTAAATTTATTTTAAACTATTGATGTAGAACAGATCAATATTAAACTAAATCACAACTATTAAAACTTTGACAATATGTGGCATATATATAAGAGTAAAGTATGGAAATAACTTAGGAAATGTACTTACAAAAATTTTCAGTTAGAATTATAGTAGTAATTACTCTAGTAGTTTAACCTGTGACATACCATCACTAAGTGTTACGGACATTGGATGGATCAAGGTTTATAAAGTGTAATTATTTATATCGTATATTCATCAAACGATTTTCATTTTTTTTTTAAAAAAAAAGCAAAACATTTTTCTGTGATTTTTTTAAAAATAAAGAAAAATAGAGAATATATAAGCGCCATATCAGGCATTGAAAAAACGGTCCTTCCATTATTACGTTTTTTTTTTTTTTGCTTTATTTTGTCAATTTTTATACATTTCTTCTAGTATAATAAAAAGCTAACAAAAAGGTGACAGTAAATTTAGTTTAAGATAACTTTTCTCTTTCACCATACTTTCTTTGTATTCTCTCTGTCCCATGAGGTTTTTAAATGTGCTCCACATTTGTAAATAGTCTACGTATATAACTTATTTTATTTGAATAGTTCCCCCCCCCCTTTATATATCTTTTATGTATATCTTCATATAAATCATTGCAAAAAAATAAAAAATAAAAAAAGCTACTATTGATTTGCACAAAAATTTTAACATTGAAAATGTTTATCCATGTTTAGACGTATATCTTGGGATTTTTGGTTGGCCGGAATGGGATAGAATTAAATCTTATAATTATATATATATATATAGTACCAATTTTTACAAAGATTATTAGTAGTTTCTAGTAACAAGAATTTAATTTAGTGATTATATGAAGAGACGAGAGCGGTGAGTGTGGAAAGAGTGAAGAGACGAGGCAAAGATAGGTGGTGGTTATAAGCAGTTGGTGATGTCATTTTTGTCGGTTAGTGATTGCATTCTCAGTGGATGGTGGTAATGAACTGATGGAGTCATGATAAAAAAAATCTTTCTGTTAACTCTCGATTTCTCTATGAGTTATGAACTTCCTGATTGTTGCGCGATACTTGTTCCCCAAAACACCTGCACCTGGCCCTTGTGTGGAAATAGTGAGAATAGCCGTTATCCATGTGATTTGCAAGATATTGGTATTGTTCCAAGAGAGAGATTTTTACCTTGTTTGTCTCTTGGTTGTGGTAGAGCTTATGGGGAGGCTTAATAATAACTTTACTAAACTCTAATTCTCTATTTCAAAACAGAATATATTTTTGAAAGTAAGTAATAAACACAATTTTAAACAATTAGAATGAAAAAAAGGATAACAATGACCTAAACAGTAAGTAATTTCAAAATATAAATATTTAACTATTTTTCATACAGTGTTTAACCTCAAAGGTATATAACCTTTCTCTTCAGTATTTGTCATCTGATTTACAACTATCGATAAACATCGACAAACATCGATAGACCGGGACAAATATCGTATGTAATATGCGATCACAATACAAACAATGCGCCAGTATCTGAAAGCACCATCTTATAATATATTTACTTCACACTTCCTCACATTCCCCTTATCCATTCGCTCCACAATAATGAATTTTTTTTTTTTTTTTTTTTTTTTTTTTTATTTTTTTTTTTTAAACTCAAAATAGGGATTTTTTTCGAATTATACTGTTTTGGGACAAAGTAAAAATCATTCTCTAATAATTTTATTAGATTATTGTGGGGATCATAAAACTTGTATTTCAGGTGAAAATTTTATTACGAAAATCTGAACTGAATGCAGCAGTAATAAGAAATATTTCAATAAGAAAAAGAATTAAAAAAAACAAACAATAAAACAATGTCTCTCTCTCTCTTCTCCCCTCCCTCGTTCCCGTTAGTACGTTTGTATTATTGACACATTTATTTCAATTGGAATCTTTACTCAGAGAGTAGGTAAACTAATTTAATGTAAGTACGTATATTTCCTTATTAATTATAAATATGTTCAAACATTTCCATCTTATTTTTCTTTCTTTCTTTTGTCCCATAACAGAAAGTATTGTGATCGTGTCACATTTTTGACCGGAAAAATATATTTTGAGGTCCTTTTACGTGGAAAAAAGTATGTGTGTGAATATTTATTTTTACTTTCTCTTACTCCTAGTAAGAGGAAGTATTATTGTAATTCGTGGTGCAAATTTTCGATATCGAGTGTTTCACCGAAATATCCGTTTTGGAGGTCCCCTGAGTCCAAAAAAGTGTTTTTAGCAAATGGTCTTGGTTTGTGGTATATTTGTGTCCTCGTGTGTGTGTGTGTG
>JAAEAF010013308.1:19429-138980 GCA_011037195.1 Triatoma infestans
AAAGTTGTGTGAGTGTTTCACACCAGATTTTTTTTTTTCAAGTTATCTCAAAAAATACTTCGATTTTTTCAAACTTTTATACTATCTATTCACATAAATAAATATCACTTTTATTTGTAACATTTTACAGGAAAAATTGATTTTTTGATAAAATGTTGAATTCATTTTAAAATTGATTCTATTGTTATTAAACTGTTTAAATACAGATATAGTACATAGCAGTTGATGTTTGACCCAATAATATAAATATTATTCAATACGTATTACAATCAGAAAAGAAATAAATAATTTTTACTTCCTTTTACTCCTAGTAAGAGGAAGTATTGCAATCGTGTCAAATTTTCGATATCGAGTTTTCACCGGAAATATCCGTTTTGAGGTCCCCTGAGTCCAAAAAAGTGGTTTTGAGCAAGTGGTCTGTGCGTGACTCCGTGTGGTGTTGTGTATGTATGTATGTATGTATGTGAACAGCATAGCTCAAAAATGAAAATACTGTAGAAAGTTGAAACTTGATATTCCGTTTAGGTATCACCATGGGATCTGACGGTGCGTTATCTGTCAAAATTCCTCAACCAGAAGTACCATTTTACTAGTAGTTTTTTTTACTATTTTGCGATTTTCTCAAAAATGGTTCCGACGATTTTCTCTAAACTTGGTATATCAACTACAGATACAAAGAGCTAGAACTTTTATTTGAAACATTTCTCTAGAAAAATTCATTTAAAGGCAGTAATGGGGGAGGGGTGGGGTTAGGTTTTCATCTAAGGCTATTTCAGTTTATTATATTAACCAATTCTATCATCTAAATAATGTTAATTAGAATTAAATATGTTGTTGAAATTCCGAGTTTCAAAAAAAAAATCGGATGACCGGGATGTGCGTTTACTTCTTCAACACTTTACTAAATGATTTTTCCACTTTTTCTCGATTTTCTCAAAAATGACTTTGACGATTTTCTTGAAACGTATTATATGAACTAAATACAAAGATCTACAACTTTTATTTAAAACATTTCTCTAGGAAAATTCATTTAATAGCACTTTTGGGGGGGGGTAGTATGTTTTTCTCTAAAGTGCCATCATAGTTGATTATACAATTCTCATCCAAAGAAAATAATTAGAAATAAATGGATGGCCAAAATTCCGAGTTTTAAGGAAATTAGTTAACCGGAAGTACGCTTTTACTGATCATTTTTCGCCGTATTTGAATTAATTTGATACATAAACTATAAAATTTATCAATTATAATTTTGAGAACTGGAGTAAGAGAAAGTTGTGTGAGTGTTTCACATCAGATTTTTTTATAATATGATGCTGTGGTGACCTGTAGTTAGTTAGGGGTGTCCATACTGGCGGGCTATGCAAAAATTTGGACTTTCCCTAAGTTCGACAGTAGGTCTTGATTACGTAAAATAAACTTTGTAATCTTTATATTTAATTTATTTAATCTAATTAATCCTTACTTTTAAAAATGAAGGTTAACATAGTTAAGTATAATATATACACACGCAGTGTTCCCTTTAAGACAACTGATCGACAGTTGGACATTGTCTGAGAAAAATTAAAACATCTCTTTCGTAAAAAATTAGAACTATATTTTTATAATTAATATAATAAAAGGATTAAAAATTTTTTTTCTTCTCCATTGCTTACATAATATTATTTGAATACATCTTACTATTTGTTGGTTAAATTGAAATTATAAATAAATATGTTAACGGTACACTTGAACATTATGGTACAAGCTGCTTAACAATAATCTGTTATTATCAGCTTTGTAACAGCATATTCTGATTACAAAAGCGTATTGTCTTGCTGCTGTGCAGTAGCGGTGGGGGGTACTTGAACTTTACGACCATATTGAGTGAGATGGAACTTGGATCGTTATATTCCGACAACAATATATTACTTGTATTTATTTATTGAATAACTACATACAGTTAAACAATTAATATCCTAAAAATCACGATTGAAATTTGACATACGTTAATATTGTCTCATTGCATTTGGTTATTTCATTATTTAAAAAAAAAAAAATAAAAAAAAAAAATAAAAATTCTTATTTATTCAATAACAATTATTATTGACATAGAAATTGATACAGACAAATTTTCCGTATCAGATTTGGGGGCCAAGACTAAGTTAGACATGATCTATAATTTAAAAAAAAAAAAAAAAAATTCGCTAAGAATGTTGTTCGAAACTCGCGCTGGGAATGGTGGAATTTTTGAAAAATTTTTTTTTTTTGGCTCAAAAATAGGTTTAAGTTATAGAAAATGATGGCCTATATTTTATAAGATAATATATTCGATTAATCGATGTTTGAATTGTAAGGTGAATAACGCCCTAGTATTTAGTATAAATATACTCGTAAACAAGAAGTTTCATGTAAATTTGTAGCATTGCGGGAAAAGATAGTCGTGTGGATGTGACTTTTTTTTTTAATTTTTTGTAAAGAAATGCCTTTCATGTGAATTTCGAAAAAATTGAGGAATTTCTATTCTTTTATGAACTTTGCCCCCCCCCAAACAAACATTTTGCTTACGCCCCCTTTGCAATAGTCGAAAAAGGTAAAAGTGAAAATAACAATTTTGCAATAAAATAGCATTATATAAAATTAACTAACATGGTAAATGTTATGTAATAATAAGTGAAAGGGCAGAGGTGTTAGAATTGCTACTGTGTCAATATCAATTGTGTTTTATTTAGCCTGAAGGTGGGGGATGTGGAAGTAATTAAGTTGGTTAATGAAACCTTTTCAAATATTTATAATTAGATTTTCATTTAATACCGCTTTACATTTTGAATTACATCAAGCCTTTGCTTATTTTCAGTTCTTTTTAGTACACATGTAAAAAAAAAAAAAAAAAAAAAAACTAAAGTAATACCCATTTTTTTCAGGCGGGCTTAACGTTCCAACTACCAAACTAGGTGTCATGGACGAGGGCGGAAGCACCTACTTTACTATTAACATTTTTTAAACAAATATAAAATTTAGTTATACGCTGGACTCGAACTGGGGACCTCCCACTTACAAGTCCATGCTCATAACCACTACACCAACATCCGCCCCAAGTACACATATATTGATATACGAATAAAGTTGATAGCATAAAAATAAGTAATGCCTATTTATTTACTAGCTAGGCTTTTACGTTCATCACCCATGAAATGGTGCTTTTAGGGCAGGTAGCAATCATACTTTGTTAATATTACTCTTACTAATATATCAAATAAAATCCAAATTCTATCCGAAATCGAACTCCAGTAACTACGCTCATACAACTCCAGCTTTCCGCTCTAACTACTTATATCAAGCTGTTAATATAAAAACACTATTTTATTAACACAAATACATGATAAAACATAAAATTTTATAAGAATATACTATTTACTAGAATTCCAGTTAGTAGTAGGATTTTTACTTTATCTTACGTACATGAATTAAGAATAAAATTTGTTGCTTTTAAGAGAAATTGAATGCGAACTGTATCCATTTTTCGAAGCCTAGTCCAGTGAATAGTTAACTTTTTCTAATATTCTTCCTTGGGGTGGTTATGAATGAACCTTTTTTACAGCCAAATTAATTATTTATTTATTTTTTATATAATTGTTACAACTGTTGCTCCCTGTAATGGTTGTAGGAGGAGATGTTGGTTGTAGATGTTGATAGATAAATAACACCTCAATATCGGTATAAGATATATAATTGATATATATGCATATGACTAACTGCCAAGGACTGTATACTTTACACTACAAGAACTGAACAGACAGACTGACGTGGCTAAACGATATGTACAATTCAAGTGTAAGACTGTGAACAGAATATCTTTTTGACTCTGTCTCTCGTATATATATCCAACTGGCCTCTCCTCTCCTCTCTCTCGAGAGGAGCTCTTTCTCTTTGATGCGTGGTGGGAGTTCACTCGCTAGTGTGGATGAGTGGTGGGGGTTCACTACCCCTACACTCCCTTACGTTTCTACACTCTACGTGTTATCTTCAGAGGGGTACTTTCGTTTTTGTTACATATTTAGATGTATAATTTGTTTTATTTTCATTTTTAAGGATTCGTTAAGATATTGTTTTGAGAATTTTTTTTTTTTTAAATATTTTTTATATATTTCCAAAAATTTAATAACATTGCATATGTTATATGTCCATCTTTATTATATATAAGTGAGTCAATCTAATAAAATTATTTTCAAAAATGAAAATAAAACAAATTATACATCTAAATATGTAACAAAAACGAAAGTATCCCTCTGAAGATAACACGTAGAGTGTAGAAACGTAAGGGAGCAACAGTTGTAACAATTATATAAAAAAAATAAATAAATAATTAATTTGGCTGTAAAAAGGTTCATTCATAACCACCCCAAAGAAGAATATTAGAAAAAGTAACAGCCTATATACAAACCATAAGAACATTTAACTTTTTCTATGTTTCGGAATCGAACTAATGGCATTTTGTCGTGAATCACTTTTTATAACCTAATCGTATAAAGTAAAATTTATAGGTGCTGTATACTGGTTGAGAGGGGGAACATAAAGTTGGAAAAAATATTTTATAAAAAATAAAAAAAAAAAAAAAATTTTATGTACAAACAAAATCGTTATTTACAAATCGAATTTTCAGATTATTCCGATTTTATCCTTCTTTTTTTTCCTCTGCTTATTTTAATTGGTCAAAATTATTATTAGTTTGATCTCTTTTATCTTTAAATATATAAAGTATAATAATTGAAATTAGTTATAGAAAATTCACTGGCTTTCTATGGTTCTCTCTAAATTCTGCGCATGCTATTTAGAAATACTTTTTTTTATCAAATTTAGGCAACTAATTAAATACAACTTGTTATTCAGTCTAGGTGCTACGATGAGATTCGACAAGAAGTTTTGGTCTAAATCTGTCAACCAGAAATGTGACTTTATATCTGTTTCTAGCGAGTTTCTTGAAAACGGCCCCCAATGGTTTTCTTCAAACTTTTGTATATTATTGTAACACAGTTACACTAAGACTGGAAGAGCTTTCTTCTCTGAAGGATGTGCTTCTAGTCTTGGTATCGGGTACAGCTTCATTTTTGGGAATGAGGTTTGTCAAAGTAGGCGCCTCTCTCCCTTTCATTGGTTCCGAAACTGTTGTTGGCGTGTCTTCTTGCACATGCCTGTCAGGCTTCCAACCATGGACAGCTTCACAGCATTCATCCTTATGGGTAAGCTCAGTTGGTTTTCGGCAGTCCAAAATGCTCATCGCGGGGCCGGACAGGGCTATTACTGAGAGTTGCTGTGTTTTTTCACGGAGGCATCCGGTTGAATCCCTAACTGGACATTGTGGTTTAAGGAGACATATCTATGTAATGGGGCTTATGCGGGATCCATAGTATGTGAGACGGAGGAGGAAACACCCATCCGTCTTATGACAGATTGACTGGGTTGTGATGAGATTAGGTTCAAGACCTTTGGTCGGAGCAGGATGTTTGTGGAAGAGCTTAGGCTATTTCCCCTTAAGGTTATTGTCCGATTTGTTCCGACTGCGGTGAATCTTAGATGGATTAGACCCGGGTCTGGATATTTGTTCTAGTCCCGGTTTGTTGTTGTTTTTCTTTGGGTAGCTATATGGGCCCATTGAGGCTTTGGATAGCGTAGGGTTTGGTCCCTCCCCACAGAAAATAACAACACAGTCACTAGTGCCATCTAGGGGAAGAAGCGGTCATCTCAAGTTCTCCTCGTGGCCGCTGGGGAGCGCTAGCGGGGCGGGGCTTCTGGAATCTTCTACAGCGGTCTCCAACGGTCTACCATGGCCTAGAAGAATCTAGAAACTTCCAGAACTTTTTCCACTGGTATAAATAGGAGAAGAACAGCTCGAGTGGGAGAGTGCCGTTACAAAATGGAGTGCGCGCTTGTTAAAAGTGAATAAAAAGTGAACTGAGAGAACTTTTGTTGGTTTATACAGTGTATTTAAGTGTTTTATTTGAACAATAAATTGGTGTTGTTAGGAGTTTAGTGTGTTTTATCTAAGCCGAACCCACTTAGCAGTTACTTGCTTTAGCTAGTTTGGAAAAACGTTACACTATCTACATTCACACACATACACTTGTTTATTCGAAAGATTAACCTCGAAATTTGCTTTTTAGGGATTCTAGAAGAGGATTGGCCTTTACGATTTCCTCCACATCAAGCTATTTCAAAATTACATATACCTACAATTAAATTTGTTTCACAAAGACCAAATTTGAAGAAAAGATTAACCAATCTAAAGTGTGAACGGGCATTTTTGTTTTTTTCATGGTTTTCTAGAAAACGACATTCATTTTTTCTTGAATGTTGGTGTAATACACACACACACACACACACACACACACAAACCTTTTATCTTTAAATATATAAATTTGCCAGTAGTAACTTGAGAGTGGCAGATAATGAGAACTTCTTACCAAATAATTTCCCAGCATTTCATCAGTGTGACAAATTGCTAAAAAGCCACAACAAACAGTTTAATAACGCTAGAATCTTGATCAGACCTGCTGGTAGATATCATGTTGGCTTTACAAAGATTTCCAAACTTTACAATGTTCTAAACATCAGTAACTTATCTTTCGAATAAATTTAATTATGCTTCTTGAAATTTCTATGACGAACTTTGGATATTTTTTAGAAGTCTCTTATGCTTAGATTTTTTTTTTTGTTTCAAGTCATTCTCGTCAAGTTGAGGAAAAGAAAAAAAATGATAGCACCACAATTTTAGTCTATTACATGTTTTTGTCGGGAAATTGGAGTCTGATTTTTGAGGATCTCTGAAAATACATTAATTTTGGATTATATCCTGTATAAGAGAGTTAGTTGCCTTTTAGATATTTACTTAATCCAGTTTCCGTTTAGTGCTCAAAATCTCTTTAATATAATTAGTGGAAACCACACCACTTTAATTGGCAGCAGTTCCCCATAAATACGCTGCCTTGGGTTTGAAGCAATTAATTTTCTGAAATGTCTAGTACAGGTGCATTAAAGTGGTCTTTGTGGTTTTCTTTTCCTCTTTGGATGAGAATGAAATGAACTTTAGAAATTTAATGGATATCCTATTACTTTCTCTTAATCCTTAGTAAGAGGAAGTATTGTAATCGTGTCAAATTTTCTATATCGAGTTTTCACCGTAAATATCCGTTTTGTGGTCCCCTGAACCCAAAAATGTGGTTTTTACAAAATTGTCTGTATATATATATGTGTGTGTGTGTACGTGTACGTATGTGTATCGTGAACAGCATAGCTCAAAATCGAAAAATCATAGAAAGTTCAAACTTCATAATCCGTTTAGGTATCCACCATAGGATCCGACACTACGTCAGCGGTCAAAATTCCTCAACCGGAAGTATCACTTTACTTAATGTTTTTTTTAATTTTCTTCAGATTTTCTCAAAAATGGCTCCGATGATTTTTTTCAAACGTGGAATATCAACTACACATACAAAGATCTACAACTTTTTATTTAAAACATTTCTCTGGAAAAATGCATTTAAGGGCACTTTTGGGAGAGTGGGGAGAGGTTAGGTTTCTCCAGATCGGATGACCAGAAGTACGTTCGTTCAGTATGTATTTTCCAGTTTTCTGGTATTTTATTGCAAACGGCTCCCCAACGATTTTCTTTAAACTAGGAATGTGAACTACACCTTTTATTTGAAACGGATGAAGTCATTTAATAAGGGGGGACTTTTGGGGGAAGGGATGGGGTTATGCTTTTCTCTGAAGTGCTATCATAGTTGATTATACAATTCTACCATCCAAACAAAATTAATTAGAAATTAATAGATGGCCAAAATTCCGAGTTTCAAGAAAATTAGTAAACCGGCGCTTTTACTGAACATTTTTTTTCAATTTACGAACAACTCCTACGAATTTCATCAACATTGGTACATATACTATAAAATTTGTCAATTACAATTTTGAAAACTGGAGTAAGAGAAAGTTGTGTGACTGTTTCACACCAGATTTTTTTTTTTTTTTAATAACAATTACTGTGAAATTAATGTGATTAATTCCATATTAATGTGATTTGTTTCATAAGAACACTGAAAGTATTAAAATAAATTATGATAAATAAGTTCTATATTTATGACGGAGCTTCTTCCTAGGAGAATATGGTAACGAACAAATTTAGTGCCTACCTGGTACTGAATAAAAAATCAGAGGTGCTTTTCTTACAGTCTTTGGCATTAGTAATGGTAATGTGGCAGCTAATGGGAATGAAAGTGGCCGGAGAGTCCAATGGACCATCAGTGGCCTAATTGCAGCTTACTTTCTGTTGGATGGGCTCGTGCTAGAATAGGAATTGGGTCATATATTTAAGACAATGACTTTCTCGGTTCGTCCAGATCATTGTGGTTGGTGCTTTTTAAAAAGGAATATGTGGTGATAGAGCTCGTTTTCAAAATAGCGTTCTCACCTCAATTATTGAGTTCTAACTATGGTAAGAAAGTTAAGTTTTTACAGACATTTTCCGTGATAGCCTGCTTCTTTTTGTGGTCATCGACCGGTTTTGGGCGTTCGCCCATCAAAAGGATGTTTTTGTTAAACAGTGTAATAACATAGACTTGCACAGAGTAAATACTGTTGATACACTCAATGATACACAGTTGAGTGTATCAATTGTATTTGCTCTGTGCAAGTCTATATTATTACACTGTTTAACAAAAACTTCCTGATGATGGGCGAACGCCCGAAACTGGTTATGACCACAAAAAGAAACAGGCTATCACGGAAAATGTCTCTGATGCTTTCCAGCTCTACGGAACCAACTACCACAGCAATTAAGTATTTATCGTTGTATTTTGCAGCCAGATAGTTTGCTTTGTCAATTGTATCCTTTGGTTATTTCAAATCACTTTTCTTATCACTACTATTTAGTGAATGTATGAGACGAAACGGATTTCAAATCTCATCAATTGACATAAACGAGCGTATATGATAAGCGAGCTTGGTATAACGACCCAATTTTGTATGGGTTCATTTTACATGGAATTACCAAGAGAAATGTTATTATTATTTGGATATATCATTAATTTAAAGAAGTTCTAGTGTGACTTTTATTGCGGAGATAAATTCATCTTTAGAAGTACAAGATCATTAGAACTTCTTGCTACGATTTATCAAAAGTACTGCGTCTAGTCAAAATTTTGAAATTGATTTTCACGGGATACAGGTTTTGGACTATTTGAGTAAGAAAAATTGTTTTAGCAAATACTCTTTCTCTCTCACTCTCTCTCACACACACACACGCGCGCGCGCGCGCAAACCTCAAGCCAGAGAGAGACCTCAAAATATCTCACAAACAATTTTTGGAATATCAAACTTGACATTCTGCGTAGGAATTACTATAGGCCCAGGACATATATAAAGCATCAGAGATATTTCCCGTAAGAAATTGTTTCATTTTGTAACAACTGACCGGTTTCGGGTGTTCGCCCATCATCAGGTTGTCTCTTGATAACCAAGGACTTGCACAGAGCAAAATCAGTTTACACACACTGTGTAAAACATCAGAGATATCTTCTGTGAAAGCCTGCATCTTTTTTGTGGTCATCTCTGATGCTTTCTAGCTCTGCGGAACCAACCACAACAACTCAGTGTATGGTTATCACACTGTTTTATCAAGGCATCACGATGATGGGCGAACGCCCGAAACCGGTCGATGACCACAAAATGGAAGTAGCTGGCTATAGTGGAAAATATCTCGGAAGTTTATGTGTCACTTACTTATAGCTTCCATCAGGAGTTCTTATTCTAAACGTTGAGTTAATTTGATGTACCGTAGAAATACTAGGGATTGAAAGAAATGTCTTTTGTAAGTTCAAAAGTATATTAAAAAAAAAAAGTTTCAGTAGCAGGTTTTACTATTTTTAGTTTTTTACATAGATTTTTCAGAAGTATCTGTTGGTTGGCTGATCGGCCAGAGGGTATCATAAGAAAACACCAAAAAATTTTTTAAGTGTTTTTTTATTAGTAACCCGACGTTTCGACAAACATTGTTTGTCTTCTTCAGGGGCTATCTATAAAGAAAAAAATACATAAAAATCTAGCTTGCATTACCAGAACAAAAACAAAAACAAAAAATATATCAATAGAACAAAAAAAAAAAATTGTAATGGAAAACTAACTAAACCGATAGTGTAGAAAAATTATGGAAATGTTACAGACCTTAGAATGGAAAATTTAGAAGATTTTTATGTATATTTTTTCCTTTATAGATAGCCCCTGAAGAAGACAAACAATGTTTGTCGAAACGTCGGGTTACTAATAAAAAACATTTAAAATTTTTTTTGGTGTTTTCTTATGATACCCTCTGGCCGATCAGCCAACCAACAGAACTTCTGATCATTTCTAACAGCCAACAATTGCTACAATTTGATATACTATAGAATTTTCACTTTGTTGGAATCAACTGAATTTTCTCATAAACTGAAACGCGATATAAAATACAATTTTTATAATTTTTTTTTTTTTTTTATAAAATATAATTTTTTTCCTTACAACTGGCGTAAATAAAGACAATGAGAATAATTATCTCTGGATATTACTTTGTTTTAATGTTAATCAGATACTGTTATATTGCGAATAATTAATGCAATTATCATCAGATAATTAGCCTATTACTGTCAGTTTATTTTGGGAAAAGTACCCGAGAGAGTATTATAAATTGGAAGAATGATATTAGCATATTGGACTAGAGATATTTATCAGGAAAATTTGATATTAATGTCATTTTGTTAGCAGCAAACAGATAGTTTGTTGGCAGAGATAGATGAGATTTTCATGATTTGTGGAATTGAGGTCATATAGATAGTTGGGATGGTCCATTAGGCTGTGTAGTTGTAACTTTAGCTGTCTAGAGATCTATCTAGCCAAGGGGGCGATGGAAAAATACCAGGAGATATTGTCACATAACTTATAAATTAGTTTGTAACCTTGATCATGTAATTGGGGTAGTATTATATATATATATATATATATCCGCTTTGACCTCTACCACTTACAAATCTTATACTGGGTTTTATTACTTTGTAATATATTGACTATACCGTTCCCTCAGATCATTTGATAAAAATGTGGTTGGATCCGCTTTAATTTAATCAGTACATGTAATCAATATATATTTAGATTAATATTTTCTGTAGATACCTTGCTGCCAAATCTTGACTTTTTTTTATTGCTTAGCCCATGACATCTCTAGGGAAAAAAAAATGGAAATTACCTCTAGTACATTAGGTGGATTTACTCACCTCTTTATGTATAATTCTGTATAGTTAGTCTACTGTCGTTGCGAATGCAAAGAGCCATTTTGTGCTCAGTAACAAGGGCCTATGCGACATCATCCACGGCCTCCTTACCCATTATCCACGGTGGTCGCTGGTGAGTTACCGCTTGATCTCCTTGTAGAGATGAGAGCCCTTACCCATAAGTATAAAAAAGGGGTAATGATTGTCCTTGATGGTGAGGAACTGCCCAAACAGACGCCTCCTGCTCTTGCAAAGAAAAAGATCCGAGAGTACGAGATTGGGAAGTGGCAAAGACGCTGGGATAAAGCAGAGGCAGGGAGAATCGCATGAGTTCTTCCCTAATTTGCACACAGACTGTCGATTGGATGGCTGGAGCTTCCCAAACCGTAACGCAATATTTTACGGGCCATGGGGAGTTCAATTCTAAGCTCCATGAGCTGGGATTGAAAGATTCCCCGAATTGCGAATGCGGTGAACGGGATACAATGCATCACGTTCTCTTCCGGTGTCCACTCCTCGACGAGGCAAGAATCCACATGGGATCAAGCTGATAAGGAGGGGAGAGAACTGGCGGGGAGATTGTAAAGAGAAGTGCTGACAATTTTAAGGACTTTTTGAGTTTGCTCGAGAAGTAGCGGTAATGCGCCGGACTAGACTGGACGGATATGTACAGGTCCGCCTCCACGTGACAGGGATGGAAACTTGCCTACTATGTAGACAAGGCTAAGTGACCGTAGGCACGGGTTTTGGCGCTATGTGCGCTAGGTTCGGTGGCTAAGAGTGTGCTCTAATTTTGAATTTTGTACAGTTAGTCTTTTACATATAATTCTGGGGTAAATGCGTTTATTAGCGTGAGAAACCTTAGCCTAGTTTTTAGTAGTTATGTTTAGTAGGATCGTCATAGTTTTTATGTCTTGTTAGGTAGGCTGAGTGCTTGGGTATGAATGTTTCAATTTGCGTTATTTATAGCCTAGTTTTTAGTAGTAATGCGCTCCCCCACGAATATCGAGTTCTGGGGGAAGAGGGTTGTTTGTTGGGCAGCCGTTTAGGTGGGGAGAGAGGCGGTTATGAGGAATTTTAGTTTATCTATCCGCAATCCTTGATTTGTGTTGTCCTTGGTGCTGCTGAGTTGAGAGTACCTCATTGGGCAGGCAGTTATGGGCGCGGATTCGGGGACTGCCTTTGGCGTGTATATAAGCAAAGAAAAATAAATTCTGGAGTATATAAAAAGATAACTAAAACTATAAAAAAGAATCCCAAATTAACAATGCTTACAGATCTAGGTGCAACAACAATTGCCAAATTTTCTTGTGATACACAAATACACTGTTCAGAGTTAAGTAGATCTCATCTGCGTCCTTCAGAAAACAATATTTTCCTCTTTTTCCTGAGGACGCCGTAGTTCTCCCATATATATAGGCTACAAAAAAAGTTTTCTTCTTCTCGGCTTTTTTGAGGACATATAGTTTCGAACCCATAGAGAGACAAAGCACTAGCAGGTTATTATTCGCGCCAATATCAAGTATATGTTTTTTCGGTAAATACTCAATTTTGAAAATTTGACAATTCCCCAATACTTCCTGTTACAAGCAGTAAAACAAAGTAAAAAAAATATGTAATAATGATTCTAATATTGCTAACCTAGTAACATGCTATTTAATGAAACATGCCAGGTTTAAAGAAAATCGTTAGCGCTGTATTTGAGGAAATTGCGAAAAATTTGAAAAATATTCAGTATATACCAAATTTTGATATTGAACAGAAACCTTCATCTGAAGAAGAACATTGATGGAACTCCGTTGATAACTATAGGAAAATAAATATCTTTTTTTTTTTTGTTGTTTTTTTTTATTTTCTATAATGGATATTAGGAGGAGAGAGAGAATTAGAGAGAATGGATTTTAGAGAAATAAACTAGATGATATGCTGAACACTGTATAATGAATAGACCGCACAAACTGCAAGGACTTTAAGTAAAATAGAAGTTAGGTAGCGAGAGAAATATAAAGAGACAGACTGGCTGAGTAAGAAGAAGGTAGTAAGATGTTGCTAGATGGGGAGTAACTGACTTTTGATTCATTAAATACGTCTGGTTCTCCGCTCTTGGGTTCTATAAAACTATAATGTTTCGTATCCCATTACATTCTCCATTAATGTTATTCCCTTAAAAATATTTTAGCCTTGTTGACCGTTTCGAACTCCAAACATCTTGAACATAGATTTCCTGATAAGAATCCGACAACTGGAATGAATGAATGAATGCATTCTTTTATTACAGCATTTTGAAAGAGATTTAGTTATATTTCATAGGTAATATTAATTTTTTATTATTTTTTTTTGTTGTTGTTACGTATGGCTTACTTTATTAAATATATAACGGAAATAATGTAATCTTTATTTTTTTTTGCGTGTTTTGCAGAAAATTGAATTGCAATGATTACTATATTTTATTAATTTTAATGTATTAAAGGAATTAATGTACTGTAAATGAAAATTATAACAATTTCATATTATAAGATTCAATTTCTCTAGTATTGCTACACTTAATGTTACGGCAACCTATTTTAATAGTGATAAATGGAGTTTTCCTTCCGGTTCTTTGATTTCCTTCCTTCTGTTTGATTTATGTATGTTCAAATTTACATTGTAATAAATAACATTTATAGATATCTTATTTTAATACATGTACATATTACAAATAAACTATATAAATATTCTATAGTTTTATAGTTAATATATAGATATTAAAAAAAAAATAATTATTTAAGAACTTTACACATGACCTTTTGCTCTTTGCCTTTTCATCTAAATGCCAATCAGCACTGCAGTTTTACATTTATAGTTTGGACTTATTTGTAAAACATTTTATTAAATCTTTTTACTTTCTCTTACTCCTAGTAAGAGGAATTATTGTAATCGTGTCAAATTTTCGATATCGAGTTTTCAGAGGAAATATCCGTTTTGAGGTTCCCTGAGTCCAAAAAAGTGGTTTTTAGCAAAGGTCTGTGTGGTGTGTGTGTGTGTCTGTGTGTGTGTGTGTGTGTGTGTGTGTGTGTGGTGTGTGTGTGTGTGTGTGTGTGTGTGTGTATGTATGTGAACAGCATAGCTCAAAAACGAAAAACCGTAGAAAACTGAAACTTAATATTCCGTTTAGATATCAACATGCGATCTGACTGTGCGTTATCTGTCAAAATTCCTAAACCGGAAGTACCACTTTACTAGTTGACTTTTTTACTTTTTTGCGTTTTTCTCAAAAACGGCTCCAAGGATTTTCTTTAAACTTGTTACATCAACTACATATACAAGGAGCTACAACTTTTATTTGAAACATTTCTCTGGGAAAATTGATTTAAGGGCCCTTCTGGGGGAGGGGTGGGGTTAGGTTACCCTCTAAAGTGCTATTTCAGGTTATTACACAATTCGGTCATTTAAATAATGTTAATTAGAATGAAATATGTTGTTGAAATTCCGAGTTTGAGAAAAATCGGAAAACCGGAAGTGCTTTTGTTTTAACACTTTACTAAATATGATTTTTTCACTTTTTCGCGATTTTCTCAAAAATGGCCCCGACGATTTTCTTGAAACTACACATATAAACTAAACATTCAAAGATCTACAACTTTTATATAAATCATTTCTCTGGGAAAATTCATTTAAGGGCACTTTTAGGAGAGAGGTAGGGTTACAGCTTCCTCTAAAGTGGTATCATACTTGATTATACAACTCTATCATCCAAATGAAATTAATTAGAAATAAATAGTTGGCCAAAATTCCGGGTGTGAAGAAAATCAGTAAACCGGAAGTGCGCTTTTACTGAATAGTTTTTTTCAGTTTTCGACAAATTTCATTAAATTTGGTACACAAACTATAAAATTTGTCAATTATAATTTTGAGAACTGGAGTAAGAGAAAGTTGTGTGAGTGTTTCACACCAGATTTTTTTTATATAGAACAAATTGTAAAAGTTCTGCTCATTATTATTAACATAATAATAATAATAATAATAATAATAATAATGTATGGTGTTCTTTGTGATCGCTTTATTTTTACTTTTTGATATTTTAAAATGGCTATCCAGGTTCTGTCGGAATTGAATAAATGTAAGATTTTTTAAGTGAAAAAAATGATAGCTTCCTTTTTAAGTAAAATGCATAAATTAATCAAAAAGTTCCATTATTATTATTATTTATTTCTCATATCATTGTAAGGATAAATTTATATATAGTATTAGGAACTTATATTGTCGTAGGTAATAATATATTCTACAGCATCCTATATCGCACCTCCAGAAAACTTTATCTACTTTTATAATGATAGTAATTTTTTTATTTTATTTATTTTTTTAAGTTAAGGCGCGTCAACATCTATGGTCATTGGCGCCCGGAGCTTTCTCAGTGCACTGCCGGCCTCCGGACAGTGTTCTCTTGTTACAGACAACACTGTCCATCCCCGGACAGTGAGCTGTAGAGGTTGCTAGGAAGAAAAAATCCAAGAGTAGCACAGCAGGACTCGAACCCGGATCCTCCGCGTGGGAGTCCAGTAATAATAATAATAATAATAATAATAAATAATAATAATAATAATAATAATAACACTGAAGACTCCAACAAAATGGAAACATGGAAGAGCATGTCACTGCATGGCCGACACCCGTGCGTATCATTTGTCGACAAACGTGCGTCGAACGCCTGGCTCAGCTATGGTGATCTGTTTGCCGAGACGGAGGGTCTAATGACAGCTATCCAAGACCAAGTGGTCCGCATCAGGAATGGTTGACAAATACATAATTAAAGTGCCTGGAATGGTGGATGATAGATGTAGACTGTGTTACGAGAAGTCTGAAACCATCCAGCATATAATAGGTTAATGTGAAATGTTGGCGTAGTCTGACTACCTCCACCGGCACAATCAATTGGCCCAGATAATACATGGGAAACTTGCCCTCAAGACTGGTTTGATTGAGGAAAGTGTGCAATACTACAAGTATGGATCCTCAATCTGTACTGGAGTCCAACAGTTGGAGACTGTACTACGACCGGATAGTGCTCACTGATAGAACAGTCCATCACAACCTACCCGATATTCTGCTTTATGACAAGGAGAGGAGGGCAATAATGTTGGTGGACATTGCAGTTCCGAGTACCAACAACCTCCTACTTAGTAATGACGAAAAAAAAAAACGGAAGTATGCAGAGCTTGGGTCCGAAATAAAGAACCCTTGGGAAGTGGAGGCTATCCGAGTAGTACCCATAGTCCTCTCGGCAACTGGGATAGTGCCCCACGAATTGCACGAAAGTATAGCCACCCTGGAATTGGATCGAAATATTTATATGGTCCTCCAGAGAGAAAGCAGTTGTGTTAAACACGTGCCATATTGTCCGGAAATTCTTGAACGACCAATGAATAACAAATGAACCCCGTACATTATTACATCTTTTCCAGTAATTACTGAGGTTAAAAAAAAAGAAATACTAATAATACTGTAGTGTTACATTTTCGTCTTTGACAGCAAAAGAGAATTACGTATCATTCCCATTAAAAGAAAATCGTTGGATCGTGTTTTTGGAGGAAATTGCGAAACTGAAAGAAAAAAAAAAAACAAACAGTAAAGTCGTGCTGAGGTAGATGAATTTTGTCCGAAACCACCGTGGGATATGCGAATACTGAAATCTTCCTAGATTTTTTTAGTTTTTAAGATAATTTGTTATAACATACTCACTCACACACATACAAACAGACTATTCACTAAAAACTTTTTTCATTCTCAAGGGACATCAAAACATATATTTCGGGTGAAAACTTGAATTTCGAAAATTTGACACGATTCCTAGGTTATAAGAGAAAATAAAAATACTATCTCTTAATAACATAAAATAACAAACAAAGAAATCCTACTTTTACAATCCTTGTGAAGCCATAGAAGTGCAGCCTATATACCAGACAATAAAGAATTGTATAGTGTTCCTAAACTCGAACAAAAAGCTCAGAACGGTTGTAAAAAAAAAAAAAAAGAAAAAAAAAAGTTAAATAAAAAAATGACTAGCACGTGATATCTACGGTCGATGAAGATTCATTTGGAATGAGGACTGTCATTGTGGTCTAGGGGATTGTCCCTTGTTTGCCTTGAAGAAGAAAATCAATACTGTATGTATGGGATGGAAAATTATATTTTACTGATGTTATAATGGAAAAGAAAAGAAAATAATTTAGAAAATGTAGATTGAAATAATTTCACTTAAAACTTTATTAATTTCAATAAACTTTATTAAATGAATTATAATAATTATAATAATTACATTTAGTTGTCCAAGTATAAATGTATATTACTAGGTAATAACATTTGTAAAAGGATAGGTATTACAAATGATAAAAATCGCGATAACTCAAAAGTTATTCTGTTTAGATAACACTAATCATTACTTTCATCAATCCATTAACCGAAAGCGTGACTGTAATTAATTTTTACTTTCTCTCACTGCGGGTAAGAGAAAGTATTGCGATCTTGTCAAATTTTCGATATCGAGTTTTCAAGGTTTGCGGTCCCCTGCGTCCGAAAAAGTGGCTTCTACAAATGTGTGTGTGTGTGTGTGAGAGAGAAAGAGAGAGAGAGAGAGACAGTGAGTGAGTGAGCGTGTCAGAGTCAGTTTATGATGTATGTGAACAACAAAAATCAAAAGCGAAAAATCGCAGAAAGTTTAAACTTTACATTACCAGGGATCCAACAGGAAGTTTGTCTGCCAAAATTCCCCAACCGAAATTATCAGTTTTACTGTTGGTTTTTAAGTTTTTTTTTGCGACTTTCATAAAAATGGCTCCAGCAGTCTTCTTTAAATTCTTCTTTGTCCCATATTCTTATTTCTCCAGTTTGCTGTTTTCTGTTACATTTTTTTTTTTGCGATTTCCTCCATAAAAATACCAATGGGTTTCACCAAACTTAGTACACAATTATACATACAGAGATCCAACTCTTCTCTTTGAAACTTTTTTCATTCATTTATTTGGGGGGGGGGGGAGTTTGGGGATGATGTAGTTATGCATCTTCAAA
Organism: Triatoma infestans; assembly: GCA_011037195.1. NCBI lineage: Eukaryota > Metazoa > Arthropoda > Insecta > Hemiptera > Reduviidae > Triatoma > Triatoma infestans. The sequence continues at coordinate 37,744 of JAAEAF010013308.1, forward strand.
AAAGTCTTTTTATTACGTTTAGATTCTCCCATTGACATAAACTTGAAGACAACTAGTAGACTTTTGGTAGATTGCAGACTGTTGTAGGGGATTATTGCACTGCGACCTGAAAGATCTATTGTCCTCTCTGGAGCCTTCTCAGTGCACTGCCGGCCTCCAAACAGTGTTCTCTAGCTTCAGTTAAAACTGGCCATCACCGGACAGTGAATTGTATAGGCTCATAGGAAGAGAAAATCTTAAGGCAGCATGCTAGATTCGTACCCGGGACCTCCGCGTTGCTAGACCAGCGCGCTACCATTGAGCTAATCACTTCCTTCTCCCTTGGCTTAGGCCAATTAACTAGGGACGTAGGCCCTAGTATAGTGTAATGAGTTTGTCCTTGACTGTAAGGTGTAGTGTGTATGAGCAAACTTCCAGTTAGTTGCTGGTAAGTTTTGTGAAAGTTCTATCAAGATGTAAGACATCGATCCAGTATTTTATACTTGAAGAATGGCTAACTAATTTAGTTTGTTCTTATTCTTAAAGTTTTCTACCTCAAGTGTTCTACATCAGTGTTTCCATGATTCTGACCTGATGAATTTATTATACAAAATTGGTTTGATGTGACACAAATCAATTTTTATAATTTTAAAATAATTTAAAAAAAATATCTGGTTTGAAACTCCATAACTTCCTTTTACTGTAATTATACAATTACAAAAATTTACAGTGTTTCGAGATTTTTAAGAAATTTAATGGTTAAGTAATAGTTAAAAGTGATTATCTCTGCTGTACAGTAAAACAGAGTACCTATATCATCGAACAAAACATCTTGCCTAATATATTGAAATTTAACGTATAAAATTGCTTCAAATATCAAGAAACATGATTCATTGAAGTCGCACATACGGTTAGCTAATTTACTTGACATTTGCAATTCTAGCAATATTTATGTTGTACCTTCATATTATATAGGTGAAATGTTATTGGTGTGGATGTTGTTTAGTAGCTTGTAGTTTGTGGCGTGAGCGGTTTTGTAAAGGGCTTGTGAGTATATATGTTTAAGAGAGAGAAGTATCAGAAATAAGAAAGTAATCACCACTGCTAACAACAAATATATTCTACTAACATAATAATCACAAATGTATAAACTTATTAATACGAGGTGTGTAAATTAAGTAATGAGACTGATTTTTTATCTTTTTTTTATTCAAATAAAATTACAATTCAACATTGTCCCCTTCAAAGTAACTACCTTGGGAAGCCACACAACGCTGAAGACGATTCTTCCATTCGTCATAGCAGTGCTGGAACTCGGATACTGGAATAGACTTCAGTTGGTCGGTTACGGCTGTTTGAATATTCTCCAATGTTCCAAAATGACGTCCCTTGAGGTGATTTTTCAATTTGGGGAACAAAAAAAAGTCACATGGACTCAAGTCGGGTGAATAAGGAGGCTGAGGAGCCACAGGAATGTTATTACTGGCCAAATACTCATTAATAGAAATCGCGGTGTGACACGGAGCATTGTCGTGATGCAACACCCACTTGTTTTTGATGTTTGGTCTCACACGCATGACTCTTTTTCGAAGTCTCTCAAGAACTTCTCGGTAAAAATGTTGGTTTACCATTTGGCATTGAGGCACAAATTCTTTGTGAACGATTCCTTGGCTATCAAAAAAGCAAATCAGCATGCATTTGATTTTTGACTTGCTCATTCTTGCTTTTTTTGGCCTTGGAGAGGTTGAAGTGTGCCACTGCATGCTCTGACGCTTAGTTTCTGGGTCATACTCAAACACCCAAGACTCGTCTCCTGTAATAACACGTTCCAAAAAATTGGGATCGTTTTCAATTGCTCCCAAAAAGTCAAGGCTCCTTTCCTTTCTGATGTCTTTTTGCTCTTGTGAAAGATTTTTCGGAACCATTTTTGCACAAATTTTTCTCATCCCCAATTCATTAGTCAAAATTTGATGAACGGTTGTGTGAGTCAAATTCAACTCTTCGCCGATCATTCGGACTGTCAAACGACGATCTGAACGCACGAGATCGCGGATTCTGCCAACATTTTCGTCGGTTCTTGAAGATGAAGGCCTTCCGCTGCAAGGCTCGTCTTCAATTGATTCCCTTCCATCTGCAAACGACTTAAACCACCTAAAAACTTGTGCTCTCGACAAAGCATTGTCTCCATAGACCTGGCACAGTTTTTCAAACGTTTCCGTTGCACTGTGTCCAAGTCTGAAGCAAAACCTGATAGCAGAACGTTGCTCGTAATTGATGTCACTCATTTTTAAAACGCATTGAAAAAACCTTGCTCACAAAAAAAGTCACTACGGACAGTGCAACAACTCTAGCATTTTCAAATTTGCACTGGACGTGTATCAGTTGTTTACTTGCCCTACCACGCATGCGCCGCGTCTCCAGTGTTGCCAGATCGAACACTAGAAAATCAGTCTCATTACTTAATTTACACACCTCGTATATTGTGGAACAGGCAATGATGCTAAGAGAGCGAAAGACAAGTGTTCCGCTTGGATGTCTACAACAGACTGTCTTAAAAGAATGCCTTCTCTTCAATCCTTCCCCGTGAGAAGGGGTACACAATGCTAACCAAGTTCATGAACTCTAAAAGACTAAGCCAACCAGGTCCTTTGAACTCTTTCTGTAACTGTACTCTTCTACCTGCGTGTACCATTTTTTGCCAACGAGCTTGCATTTTCTTCATATCATAATTTTCTTTAAATAAAATAGATATAATTTCTTGCATCCATCACATAGGTGGATAGAACCATACATTGTTTTGAAGCTTAACATACATTTGGAGGAAAGCTTTCCAAAAAAAAAATATGCTTCAAATACTCTTACTCAGAATTCAATTTAAAGAAAATCGTTTGGAGTCTTTTTAAAAAAAAATCGCGACATACTAAGGGTGAAAAAAAAAATCAGTAAGTCACACTTCCGGAACTAAATTGTGACCGGAACTTTCATGTTAGGAGCGGTAGTGGTGGTATTTAAACTTAATATCAAGTTTGAGCTTCCTGTAATTTCTCGTTTTTGACATATTCACGCAAAAACAAATACACACACACAGAATATCTCAAAAATCGTTTTTTTCCCCTCACACTGAGGCCACTTCAAACCATATATTTCCGGTGAAAACTCAATTTCGAAAATTTGATACCATCACAAGACTTCCTTTTAGCAGGAGTTAAGAGGATATAAAAAAAAAACATCATATAATACTTGAAAAAAAGAATAGACGAATAAAAAGAGACAGTAACATTACAATGGTTGTTGGTAGGAGGTTCAATGTCACAATATAAAAGGATGCGGATATTCAGCACGAAATAATATGATTGCAAGACAACAGAGTGTGTCGGATCATAATGTGGGATCTCACTCATGGTATTCTATTGTCAAAGAGAGATATACCTGTGTGTATCATACGTATACTGTATATAATATTACACTCAGTAAGAGATGTGATATGACAATACAAAAGGATGTATTCAGTTTTTACCTATGGAAGAAATAATCAGTAAACTTATTACTTCACCAGTGTCTTGTTACAATGGTTATTATCGTATGTTCTCTTTATAATAGGAAAAAATAATATTTGAAAAATTTTCATTTCATTTTCAATGTGGCAATAAATAATAAAAACTTAATGCTTTAAATAATAATAATATTAATGATTAAGTTATACAAATCATTTATAAAAACGGATTAACTGTTGTTAAAGTCGTTTTGTGCATAAAAACAGTTTCATTTTAAAAGTACAATAAATATAAAAACGCTTACTTGAATCTTATTCTTCAAAATATATAGTAAACCTTCATTTTCTATCACTTTCACCCATATTTCCGCTATTATTATTTGTTTGTGGGGAGGGAAACCCTACGCTATCCATATAGCGTACACTGGGCCCATATAGCTACCCTAAGAAAAACACCAACAAGCCGGGTCTATAATCCAGACCCGGATCTAATCCATCTAAGATTCACCGCAGTCCGAATAAATCGGACAATAACCTTAAGCGGAAATAGCCTAAGCTCTTCCACAGACATCCTATTCCGACCAAAGGTCCTGAACCTAATTTCCTCACAACCCAAGCAATCAGTCATAAGATGGATGGGTGTTTCCTCCTCTGTCTCACAGACTCTACAAAATGGATCCGGCATGAGCCCCATTATGTAGAGATGTCTCCTTAAACCACAATGTCCAATAAGAGATCCAACCAGATAGCTGAGAACGCTCCGTGAAAAACCCAGCAACGTCTCATTAATGGCCTTGTCCGGACCCCCGATGAGCATTTTGGACTGCCGAAAACCAACTGAGCTCATCCATAAGGAGAATGCTGTGAAGCTGTCCATGTCTGGAAGCCTGTCAGACATGTGCCAGAGGACACGCCAACAGCAGGCTCGGGACCAATGAAAGGAAGAGAGGTGCCTAATTTGGCAAACCTATCTACCTGCTAACATATTTCCGCTAGCATTTTGTAATAGGATCCGAAGAGTGGGATCCATAGTAGATAAAGAGACATAAAATTTGACAGGATCACTCACCACTAGCTTAGGCCAGACTAGAGTGGGAGAAATTGTTTTTCTGTCTTCCAGAATCTTGACAGAGTTCATACAGCAGATACAACGCGTCAGCAACCTTTCTCTTTTTTACCCTGAATCTCTCACTACCATTTTATATATTACGTGTAATGTCCAGGCAGTTTGTGTTACTTTTCTATTATATAGTATTCAACTTTACTTCCAGCTCATTTATCTAACAAAACCAATTTCTCTTCTTCTCATATCCATTATAATTTGAATTTTGTAAGTAGCACCAAATCGCACTGCTTCTGAATTTTTAAAGTACTATACTTCGAGAAGTGAGCAATAGACTGGAAAAGACCGTAATTAGGTGGTGGCTATACGCTTATTTCTTCCAACTGTGGTAATTTTATCTGAGTCAAACGCGAACGAGGGTTGGGAGTTGTGTAATGCCATAGTATAGCTTAATCTCGGTTAATTAAAAAATGGGTACCTTACTTTTGAGATTTCATAAACATTATCCATCTATTCTGTAAAAAGTTCAGGTCAAGTCAACAGCTCTGCCATCTAGAAAAACTCAAAATGTAAAACACCTTTAAATTACCACCAAACAAAAAGCCGAACCAGAACCAATCTTGGCTAACCACAGGTTGGGCTTGTGGTAGGTACCTACTGCTTACACACTTGTTTGGATTTTTCAAAAATAACCACCTTTCACCACTTGTAATTAATTATTCTTTTCCAAAACCTATCATTTTTTATTTTACTACAAATATTTACAAGCATAGACACGCTGATTGCTTGGCGCTCTAGACAGTTCATGAAGATCTGACCTTGGTCTCAAATTCCTATCATCCCCGGCTTACAAAGATGACGGCTCAACGTAGAGTTTGACGTCTCTGCTCTTTGGTAGAAAATCCTCGAGTGATCGTATATGAATCCTGTTTCACACATTATAATGGGTTTGAGAAGAAGAAAAGTTGGGTTAGATAGATAAATAAACTAGAAGAAAGTTGAACACTGTATAATACAAAAGTAGCACAAACTGCCTGGACTTTACACTAAAATATATAAAATGATAGTCGAGAGTTAAAGAAGAGAAAGGTTGATGACGCCTTGTGACTGCTGTATGAACTCTGTTGCAAGACTGTCCGTAGACTCCCACTATGGATGACACAGCTGTATTTAAACAGTTTCTCCCACTCTAGTCGGGCCTAAACTAGAGAGTAATCCTGCCTCACTATCGGCTTTGGATCCTTCTCTTCGGATCCTATTACATCATTCCTTTATCGTCGGCAAGCGAAGGTCATCTAATCTTGGCTCTTCGTAAAGATGATGGCTGGTGTCCCCAATTTTGAAAAATGTAAACCAAAAAGCCGTAGTATTCTTTAACAGTCTCAAGAACACTGCGAATTACAATTTTTTTCTTCAAAAATTGTAGTTTAAAAACAATTTTTCTCTTTCTTTTTTCAAATTTTGCAAATATAATAGTGCAGTATAAAATATGCTTAGTGTGACGTCACATTGCCGTATCTAGCACAAAATTACCTTTAATAAAGTGTTTAATTCAGAAACACATAATCCGTCTTAAACTGCTGACCTTTGACAAATGGACTTTATTTCCATTCTTCTCTATTTCAACATATGGAGAAATGTAGAATAATCAACATATATAACAATAAAATCTAACCTTTCCATTAGTTATAATAACTATTGATCTCTGCTTGCTCTGTTTTGATAATAGCAATATTGCGTGTTAACAGGTTATTTTTAAATAAAATCAACCTTTGTGGAAACAAATTTTATATTTAATGTGTTTATTTAGTAACTACTACTAATAATAATAATTACGAGGACATTCATTCTGTCTGCAAGCTAATTATGAAAATGTTAGTGCAGTTGGCACGTGTACCGCATACGTTCATTTATAATTAATGGATGTGGACTCCATTCTTAAATATATCTAATTATGGAAATTGTTTCCGTTTGAATTTATTCTTTATTTAGATTGAGCCTTTCTATAATTAGTGTTGGCTTCGTGCCATTATTTTTTTTTTTTCATTGTGTCATTCACTTTAATTCTTAAATATTGTTTTATATTTTAATAGCATTAAAAATACCTATTGTTTGACTTGAGATTGAAAACAAAGTTGATTTATTCCCTCTGTCATGTGTGCTAGCTCATTGTTACTGTTGTGATTACCTAGTACGTGGTAAATAATTGACCATAAGATAAATTTCAGATTTCATATATTCTGTAATTTATTCTGTAATTTTATGTAGTCAGGCTTTGTAGTTCAGTAAACATTCGTTACATTCGCTTCTTCAGATTAAAAAAAAAAAAAATCTGGTGTGAAACACTCACACCCCTCCCTTATACTGCAATAATACAATATCATATAAAAGATTTCTTTAAAATTAGTTTAACCTTTAATTTATTTAAAATCTCATAATCTCACCGGAAACTCCAGTTTTACTCGTCTCATCAATTTTGGAGAGAAGATATTGGTTGCTTTGTCTTAACTTGCTCTCAATCTTAATATGACCACCCCACTCCATTTTCACATATTTCATCATAGATATTTTCCGTGCTTCTTTTTGTGACCACCGACCGGTTTCAGGCGTTCGCCCATCATCAGGATGTTTTTGTTAAAAATAGTGTATAGAACAAATTTAGTTGATACATTGGTTTTAAAAAAATGTTTTTGTTAGGAGCTAACTACTGGGTTAAGAGGAGTGTTGTTGATACCTGAGTGGGAAAACACATGTTCTTGTTTTACGGTCTTTAAAAGGCATATTGTTCGTTTTAGAAATGGAAACATCCAACAAGTGGGGATGTTTAACTTCAATTACATTTTTGAAGGAGATTTTTACTTTGATAATTAATTTTACCCATACTATCTTATACTATTTTATTTATTTATTTAATCATAACAGGGCGAAAGAACCGTGAGCCGGGAGCCATGAGCTACTGTGAAATTAGTACTGACAGGAAATGATAAAATTCGAGCTGAATGATCATAAGATAGTATAGTTAAATAATTATGTTGTTGAACAATTAATGTATATAAGTTAGTTATTTGATAATCACGAATTCCATTCCACATTTTACCTTTCATAATTCACATACATCATTTACGCACGCATTTGAACTTAAATATCGGTTCTTTATAGGCTTAAATATAACAAGTCTAGACGAGCTTAAATACAGACTTTCATAATAAATTCGTATATCATTGAAAAATTATATAAGTATGCTATCCGACCTTAATGTAGCGCTCTATACAATTAACATTTTAGTTTCTCGATTTGCATACATTATTCACATTTGCATACATTAAATTGTATTAATTAGAGAAGGTCGTGTGAGCGTTTCACACCAGATTTGGATTTGGATTTGCATTCATTTGGATGAAAATTAAATGGATAATTTGAAGCAATACCTACCTACTTATTGGTTCATAGCCAAATTGACCCGATCACTTTAGGTTTACTCATAATTTTGTTCGTTTTTTTTTAGGTGGGGTTCATGTCAATCTACCGAGATCGGTATATCATGAACAGCGGAGAGAATAGAAAACATATATTATCAGAGAATATTTCCTGTTAGCCCGCATCCTTTTGTGGTCATTGTTTATCAAGGACCAGTCATTGATTACAAAATGAAGTGGGCTATCATGGAAAAATTTCTGATTATTGTGGGTTTTTAGTCACAAACGACATTATATGCCGTAATATAAGTCTTTAATATATTCGAGTTGCCACTAAATAAACGTATGAAATAGTAAAGACACTAACAAACAATGGTTAATACCAGTTTCTAGAGACAAAATCAAACCAATTCTGTTTAAATAAATGAATAGTAGTAGATTTTAACTTTGTGGTAAAGGATAAATTGTCTGGTTCAGAATGGTAAACTGTTTTGTTGCAAAATGAGATTTATTAGGTTCTATATCTGTGTGACATTAGTTAGTTAGTAATTAATCCTACAGAATTATTAGCAATGTTATTAATGAGACAGATCAATATGTCCCCTTTGATAGAACTGTCATCAAATCCAAATGGCCACAAATCAATAGAATAGAATTCAAGTTAGCATTCAGTTACAATCACAGAGATATAGATGCTTTATGTATATATATATAATTTTTTTTCTTTTCAACTTAAATGATACAATTTGGTGTGCGTAAATATCTGAACATGTATAGAATTTAATATAAAAATCGAGTATTTTACTTTTTCTTTAAACAAAGGAGGAACAATAGATACTTCCACTAATGGTTCTTACATTATTTTTTCTTACAAAGTAAGAAGAAAAGAAAAAGAAAATTATAATTAAATAATTAGTTAATAAGAAAATTAATTCTTATCTTATGGTGTCAATTGCATTATTTCTTTGTCTAACAGTAAATTAAAAATAAAAGCTCAGCTCAGGAAATTGGTTATTAATGTTTTAAAGCTGTTTAATTATTAAGCGATTTCCATGCAATTTAAATTATTACAAGACGATGTAATAGTTGTATGACAATAAGATAATACAAAAAAAAAAGAAAAACTTTTCTTATTTGATAAGAAAATAAAGAGGCACACCACGAGTTCAAATTTGCCAATCATCATTTGAACGGGGTTTCTACAATTTTCGCCTTTAAAATTTTGTTTATTTACATCTAATCTCAGAATTAATACAGCTACGAAGCTGACGTGTGTGCTATGCGGAACAGGTGATATGGACGGAGATCACCTTGGCTTGTGTCCAACTTTAGAGGACTCCAGAAAGCATATTACAAATGGATCGAAGGCCATCTGCGAATTATACTGAACAGTGAAAGGTCAAATGGCTGATAATGCCATGGCAAAGGCTTAATAGTAATAAAAAAAAAAAAAAAATGAATACTTTCTGATAGAGAGAGAGTTGCAAAAAATTGTTAGTAGCGCCAACCCACTATTATGCGATATCTATCTACGAAATTGTGAATTACTTTAGCCATTTACTCACTCATTTTCGAAAATTTGATACGATTGTAAAATATTGCCTCTTAAATCTTTTAAGAGAAATTAAAAACAAAGGAGATTCTAGAATGGAAAGAAAGCAATAAAGAACTGGATAAATAGAAATATGTCTTTGGAGTAACCAAAATTCTGGAGCATTGTGGACCTCTTCTTTTAAAATATATGACAGAGAGAAAAATAATTTTATTTTATTTATTTATAAATTTATGGCGCGTCAATAACTATGGACATTGGCACCCGGAGCCTTCTCAGTGCACTGCCAGCTTCCCGGACAGTGTTCTCTCATTGTAGACAACACTGTCCATCACCATGCAGTGAGCTGTAGAGGCTCCTAGGAATAAAAAGTCTAAGGATCTCCGCTTTACTAGCTCAGCGCGCTACCATAATTTTATTGAGAAAATTAAATAAAAAAATGAAGTGAAATAAATAGTAATAATAAAAACAAATTAGTGATTGTTTCTCCTGGCTTTTAACACTAAAAATCTGGATGTTTTGGCTTAATGAGGCCATCTTCAGCAGTACTAAAAACAGTAATTATGTTAATCACTAACATATCCCTATTAATAGTTGTAACATAACCTTATATATGTAACATAAACCTTATTTACAGTTACAAACTCTCCAGGCACAACAAGGTACAGCTGCTATGGGTGCCTGGATATGCAGGGATTGAGGGTAATGAGACAGCTGATCAACTGGCCAGGAACGGAGCTAACACTCGGTTCATTGGTCCAGAGCCGGTTCTGGGGATAACTGGCGGAGCGATTCGTGCAGCGATTAGAGAGTGGTGTCGCAGTAAGCATGAAGAGCTCTGGAGGGGGAGCCCGGGTGCTATACACAGTAAAAGGATGATGCCTGGACTGTGTAAACGAAGGACCCAAATAACTCTTAGTCTGAGTAGGAGATTCACCAGATCTCTCTGGTGACGGGACTATTTACGGGTCATGGTAGGTTTAGGAAACATCTGTACAAGGTAGGGCTCATTAGAGCGGAACCTTTGTGCAGATTATGTCAGGAAGAGGAGGAAACGGCTTCCCACCTTTTGGTTTGATTGCAATGCAATAATTAAATTGAGGTATGAAACCTTTGGTACGTTGCGACCTGAGGAGATAGTAGCTCAAAATGACCTGGTGGTGAAGGCCCTCAAACTTCTTAAGGAGGGAGGGTTAGTCTACTAGGAACTATCGGGGAGGGCTCTGTTGGCTGCAGTGCCGGGATATAGCCCACCCGAGGTGGTAAGAATATTTTTTTTTTTTTTTTTGAGGGGTGAAATGCGTTTACGCACGCAGAGACCCTGCAGTGCCGGACTCCCAAATCGGACTACCGGCTAAAACACCCCCCTGCTGCTAGGCCTAGCCTGGATTCACTGGCGACCAGCATTACTTCAGAGCTAGGCCTCTGTCTTTACTCATTGGGTATCTCCTTCGGTGTTACCCTACTTGGCAGTCGTCCAGGTCCTGCTTCTTCCGCTGAAGAATGTCCCTAGCGTACCTAGCTACAGTCTGCCAGTTGGCCTCACTGACCAGCATAGCTTCAACTATAGTGTCTGGAGTCTGTTGCCCAATCACTGCCTCGAAATGACCTCTGAGCCGCTCCCATCGACCGCAGGAGAAAAACGTGTGGGAAGCATCGTCTTTTCGTCCGAGGCAGTAAAGGCATTCCTCATCTTTCCCACCTTTTTCAGGTATGCCCTGAAATAGCCATGCCCACTCAGGAGTTGTGTGACATAATAGTCCACTTCCCCATGTGGCCTCTTCGTCCATGGCTTTACCTCCCTAATTAACCTAGCGGTCCATCGGCCCCGCAGATCATCTTCCCAGGAAGCCTGCCACCTCTGGAAAGTCCGATTCCTCTCCTCCCTGGAGAGAGCCTCCTTACTCTCCTCTGCCTTCCTTTCATGAAGGATCTTGCGTTCCCTAGCAAGGAGTGCAATTGGGATTACTCCGGCAATCACAAGAACCGCTGGCTCAGACACCGTGCGGTATGCAGAGGCAATTCTCAGCGGGTAATAATAATAATAATAATAATAATAATAATAATAATAATAATATATTAATTATAGTAACAATATATTATATAATTAATATAATAATTATATCTCTCATTATTTTGCGCAAAAAACAAAAACAAACAAAAAACACAGTCACACAATAATTACTGTGTAGGCCAAGCCAAGAGAAACAGTCACTAATTTGTTCTTAATACTATATTTCCCATTTCATAGTTTAATAGTAAGTGTATTAACTGCAATTAGAGGAAGTACCATACCAAATTTTTTGAAATAGTAAACAATGACGTGAATATGTCCAGTGGATTACAAGTGTCATTCTCTGGATGAGACTCTCTTTATCTTTATGTTCATTCATATATTGTTAAATTAAGTTCTTTTTGAAAAACTCTTGTTTGAAACAAATAAAGGAATAACAAATAAAGTTACTGACTTCTTTTCCCAGTTTATATATATTAAATAAGTTTGATATATATTTAATTACAACTAATCACTCCCGAAGATAGGAGAATTTTGCCTTAAAATAATACCAACGTTTTTTGGTGTTCTATATATTTTTTACTAAATAACTAGTGATAGAGAAGGTCGTGTAATATGAACACAGTATAAAACTGTTATGGAAACTATCATTAGTTTTGATTAATTTAATTTTCTACTTCAATTATTAATTGATGTTTTATTGTTAGTAACAAAATCAACTTGAAATTGACCAATCAGATACATATCTTAACAAAAAAATATAATAAACATTATATATGTATCATAGGTATGTTATAGGTATCATATATGTATTATTAGGTATGTTTGTTACATATATTTTAACTTTTTAATTTTAACAAAAATTTATTTCACTGGCGTACTTTAATAATTCTATATACTTTCTTGGTGTTTACTTATACCATGTTGTAATTTATACTAGTTTTTCTTTTGTTATCTCATAGTGCTTTTCTATTGCTAAACGTAACTAGTTTGCTCAATATTTCATAATTTATCTTGCTCTATTTTTCAACTACTTTTACAGTTTAGTCTATCTTGCTTATTTAATAAGTACTGTAGAAATTAACAACATTCATCTATTTATTTGTATTTTTAATGCTTTTATAAATTAGATCACTAGATAATTACTTGAAATTTATGAAAAGTTCCTTTGATAAAAATATACATCTTTTTTCCCGCATATTTCTCGAAACGGTTACATATCTCTATAAACTTCAATTTTCTTTATAACCCTGTGAACTGACAATAAGGCCGATTTTATCTCTCATTGATGTAGAGGATGTTATTGGTCTCCTAGAGGCGAAAATGGGGGTTTGTTTTGGTTTTTTTTTTTTGTTTGTTGTTTGTTTTTTTGTTTTTTTTTTATTAAATAGAAATGGTCTCTCGTGTGGGTGGGTGTGTGTGGGTTGTGTGTGTGTGTGTGTGTGTGTGTGTGTGTGTGAAGTAGTGAACAATATTGCTCAGTAAAGTAAAATCGCAGGATTCAAACTTGATATTCTGTTTTTGTATCAGTAGGGGATCCGACAGCAGTTATCCGTCCAAATTCCTCAACGAAAGTATGACGGGAGCAAGAAGGAGGAAAAATTAGAAATTTTTAAATATATTTTAAAATATTAGTTTTGATGAAAAATTGGCCGGTTGGCTAGTAAAGGGAACGAGGAACCGTTAGAGACAGATAAAAGACGAGGCCAACCCTATTGTAAAAAAAAAAACCTAGGATACTTGTAAATAAGACCAAAGTGAATGGAGACACACAGAGCCATTTCCTCAAAAAGTCATTTAACGTGTCACATCGTTATTTTCACGGAGGATTCTACACTGTCTCTTTGTCCTTTCATCTATCCTAGTTTTATATTCAGTTTAACTCGTAATATCTATTTAGAAATTAAATTAATTGTTTTTAAGTGTGATTAAATTACAATTCCTAATTTTCCCTCCAAGTACTTTTCATTACCTAAATCAGTTCCAGTTAAGATAGTTTTTCAATTAAATATCTAATGGGACCCAAAGAGAGGATCCGTAGCAGAGAAAGAGAAACAAAAATGACAGGACCACTCTCTCGGACTAGAGTGGGAGGAACTACATAAATACAGCGACGGGAGATAGATGTACAACAGAGTTCATACAACTGAGTTCACTCGCCAGTCACATCGTGTCATTTACCTTACCTTTTACCACTCTACCATACTCTACCATTTTAAGTGTAAAGTCCAGACAGTCAGTGTCACTTTTTACATTATACAATGTTAGTCACATTTTGTTTGTTCACTTAAACCAGACCATTTCTCTCCTTCCAAAACCCCATTATAAATATAACCGCTCCTGTCTTACGGACGTTTTGTGATGTAAGAGCCCATTCATCCTGAAAAGCCCTTTCTAGCTCTTGAAGCGTCCCAGGAAGGACTCTCCGATCTCTCATGCGTCTTCGAAGCATATCATACATATGCTCTATGGGATTTAAGTGAGGGGAACTGGCAAGCCAATTTAGGAAGTCAACATTATGGTTATTAAGAAAGGTCTGAACTGTGTGGGCTGTGTGTAGACGTGCGATATCGTGCATTAGCACAAACTCCTCACCTATCTCCAGCATGATAAAGATCTCATGTTCTTGCAGTTTATACGCCAAATACCGACAGTCATGGGACCTCCACAAACATACTGAAATATGCATACAAAAATACGTCTGGAACCCTTAAAGCAAATCGTGACTCGTCAGTAAACAATACATTTGCCCATTGCTCGATAGACCAACTGATGTATTGCCGAGCAAACTCAAGGAGAGAAATTCGGTGCTCCCTGGTTTGTTCTGGCCCTCTTGCAGGGTGAAAAGCCATAAAACCTTGGCCATTCAATTTCCTTCGAGCTGTTCTCTCAGAAATTTGAACACCTCGAACTTCTTGGAGGCGATGAACTACATCAACAGCTGTCAGATGACGATTTCGTAAAACTGTCAGTTCAAAAAACGGTCGCTCGCAGTTCATTGGCCCTTTGGCGCCCTGAGCCTGGCCGCCTTGAGTATATGGCCTGTTTCTCTGTAACGCTGGACTGCATCTCGTAGAGTTTGGTAGGGAACACCAATAGCAATCAATGGCTGCATATTTGATGGAGCGGCCGCGTCATCAATAAGTGCTACAGCACGTGCAACATTCTCGGCGCAATAAAGGGGCATTTTGAAATTCGAATGTTTAATTTTTTTAATTTCTTAGTCAAGGGACAAGCAAAAACGTGGTTAAAGCAAATAAAAATCAATTCGAATGGAATAAAAATAAACAAATTAATATTAAATGAACATAAGCTAGAAAACATATTTTATTTTCTTTAATTTTTTAATACCACAGTGTAATGTACAAATTCCAAATTACTTTGAAAATATTAACTATTAATCGCCAAAACAAAATAAACTGGTGAAAACAGACCAGACAATATTATAAGATTTATTAAATGTAATTTGTTAAGTGGGCGGAATATTTGGCCGGTGAGTGTATTATATCAACAGCATCCATCATCACATTTCAGTAACACCATTTTGCTAAATGAATTTTTTACGTTCTTGTGATATTCTCGAAAATGGCTCATACTTTTCTTTAAACTTTGTATATAAGTCCAAACATATAGGTCTGTAACTTTTATTTGAATTTTGCAGAAAAATTCATTTAATAAGGGGTTATGCTTTTCGCTAAAAGGCCATTTCAGTTTATTATACAATATTATATTAATACCTCTTATATAATAATCATTAAAATAAATGTGTTGCCAAAATTCCGAGTTGAAATAATATTAGAGTTGAGCTCAAAACTCTAATAAAGTACACATAACTTAACTCATTTTTTTAGCCTTCATAAAAAAAAAATTATAGGGTAATTCTAAAATATTAATCTCACATATTGCTCCAACAAGTGTTTTGTGTTTCATTATTTATTTAAGTATTGGGTTGAATTCTAATCCAGTACATTACCAAAAATTACCATCTTAAACTTTCATCTACCCTAGTAAACAAATATTGAGTCTTAACTAAAGTTTTTTTCATTTTATTTATTTATATATAAGTCTTATGAAACATTATAAACATCTAAACTATTAATAAACTAATACATCTAATACATATTAATAAACTAATAAGCTACGTATATATAAACTTTATACGCTAATAACAAAATATTAGGGCCATTGTGGGGTGTTAAGAAACGAAAAAGCTGATTCCGAGGTAAAAATGGCTGCTCTACTGCAATTTCCGTACATCAATACATATTCTATATCTAAAGTTAAAAACCATTATATAAAGTTATGCCATCATAGATGGGAAGAATGGTATACAAAGTCATTAACCCGAAAAGGTAAATTTTTACAGATCCACTACTAGTTTTTGTAGGTTATTAACTAGTTGGTTATTCAAAAAAGATATACTAATCTTAACAATTGTTGGAATAGCGTATAATACATAAAAACTTTAATTTAAAAACATACTTTACATTTTAACAACATTATTTGAACTTCAAAATTTGTTTAATGGAAAGGTGTCTGAATTGTGTTTATTTTTAATCTCTAGAGATTAAAAGTTCCACTTCAATAGCAAACATTGTGTATTCACTAGATATCACTAGTCCCCCACACTTCATTCTCTGATTTCAGTTGTATAATGTGAACATTTTGAAGTATCTGATCTTTACCAGCACTGCGAACCACCTAACCACTATGACAATGTAAAAGGGCTTGTTATGCATGTTAATTGCTAATTAAAGTAGCGAGCGCTCTATTGTCAATGTTAAAAACTTTATAACATCTATGAGCTGCTAACGCAATTAGCACGCTGCTATGCCGGCCAAATTAGGAAGGGACAAAAAAACAAAAAAAATTGTATTCATACATTAATGGAGTCACATTTGAAACAGACCTTAACAAATTTATGATAGGCCGATGTTGTGGGGGGAGAGGAGAATATTTTACTAATTTGTTAAGTGAAATTTCTCTGGCTGCTGTAAGTGGAACAAATTTTCAAAATTAAGTTTTCACCAGAAATATAACGTCTCTAAATGCGAAAAAATATTTTTAGCGAATATTCTTGAAGTGTGTGACAAAGCAAAAAACTAATAGCTGTAAGAGAAAGTAAAAATTGCAAGATTAAAGCAAATTTATTATTGAAAATTGTGATACTTATAGAGAGAAAGTTGTTAAGAGTTTCACATCAGATTTTTGTCTTAATTGATTGAGGTGATTTAGTTTTTTTTTCAACAATGCTTAATGGTTAATAATTACATTAAAAAAAAAAAATTGAATTCTTATGCTAAACGGTGCTAAAATTTAAGGTTTTAATGTTCGCTAAGACCGTTGTATTTGTTATTGTAAAATAGATGTTGAGGTACGGTCACAAAAAAAAAACAAAAAAAAAAAAAAATACTTTTTTCAATTTTCACCGACGTTTCAGCAAATTTATTGCCTTCTTCTCAGGGTCTGTACAAAGGCTTACAAAGCAAATCAAAAATAAAGAATACACAGAAATATAAAAAAAAAAAATTGCACGAAAAAGTCAAACATTGAAAACTGTTGAATATGTGGATGGGTCTGCAATGTTGGATAACATCTGGTATTTTATCCGTCGTAGCATGCATATTTATAATGTTTCTGACTGGTTTCGGATTTTACAATTATCGGCAGACCAAATTCACCAACTTCATGTAGAGAGAGAGTTCACTTCAACGTAATGTTTCTGTTACACTCACACTTGTTGATTTGTTGGTTGTATAGATGTGGTGAGGTTGTAAGGTTATGTTACTATATTAAACACACTTATACACATAGTAACATAAACTTATAACCTCTCCACACACACATATATATAACCAACAAACCAACAAGTGTGAGTGTAACAGAAACATTACATTGAAGTGAACTCTCCTCTACACGAACTTGGTGAATTTGCTCTGACGATGGATAAAAATCCGACACCGATCAGAAACAAAATGAATATGTATGCTACAACGGATGAAACACCAAAAGTTGCAATACTTTATATTATTTGTAATAGATTTATAAAGAAAATCGCTAAAACTAAAAAATCCGTTCACTAAAATGGTATTTCCGGTTAAAGAATTTCCGGTTTTCACAGATTACTTTCCGGTAATAGTAATAATTCCACATTGTCATTAAACACAGCCACATAGCAACATAACCTTATTACCTCCCCACATATGTACAACCAACAAGTGTACTGTAACAGAAACATTACGTTGAAGTGAACTCTCCTCTACACGAACTTGGTGAATTTGCTTTGACGATGGATGAAAATCCGACACCGATTAGGAACAAAATTAATATGCATGCTGCGATGGATAAAATACCAGATTCAAAAAAATTTTTTTTTGAACTATTATTATAACCTTTACGAACTTAAATTGATTTTTTTTTATAAGTTTTAACCACACAGATTAAATGTAAAAAAAAGTAAAAAAAAAAAACAAAAAAAAAACACGTTGAGTTAATTTTAATAATATTATATTGTATTTACACAAGTTATATATTTATACCATACGCACAGTTTGAAAGATGTCATCGCGCTTTCTAGATATCGTTCCATCACGATTTTTATCAAATCATCTCCCAAAAAAACATTTTCAATGTTAAAATTAAACTAAATATATGAATCAATAAATATATTATACACAGTAAATTGAAATTTATTTCAAACTATTGCTATTATTGCAGAAAAAATCAGAATTAAACTAATAATTCTCTTATTTATCTCTATATTTGTTTTATATATATATATGTTTTTGGGTATTCTTTATTTTTAATTTGCTTTTATAAACTTGGTACAGACCCTGAAGAAGGCATTGAATTTGCCGAATCGTCGGTGAAAATTAAAAAAAAAGAGTTTTTTGTGACCGAACCTCAACATCCATTTTACAATTTCTATTATTTGATAGCAATTATCATTAGTTTCTTGTGTTGTATTGTCACCGCATGGCTTTTGATACTAATTATTTAGGTTTAATATGCCTGGGAAAATAGCATTTACAAAATATTCGGTTAATCTTTCATTAAATATTATGAACTTCGTAGTGGAAGAAAGAAATTGGAAAAATAATAGTTTTGGCAAATAGTTTAGTGAAATAATTTTGTGAATTTTAGCATGTTCAAATAGTGTATTTTAGTAAAGGGGAAAGAGCCAGGTACTATAATTTAGGTCAATGCTACTGAAGAGACAAATAAACAAGAAACAGTTAAGATAAGACAATACACTCCCTTCAGACATACGCATTATTTGAAAGGATTTGAACAGTCTATATTCTGCTTTCAAAAAAGAAGACAGTCTGTATTAGACGTTGAACTAGAACACTTGATTCAGGAATCGCTATTTTAGCATCAGTGCCAGTCATATGTTAAAACATAGCTAGTTCCAGTATATTAATAAGCATATTATTGTGATATTGAAAAGTACTTAAATTCACTTAGAGAATATATCTATTTTAAAAAACTGTGATCTCTTGATTATTTCTGATACTTCTCTCTTAAACATATACTCACAAGCCCTTTACAAAACCGCTCACGCCATAAGCCACTACTACCACTACTACAACACAACACATCACTTACATTTCAACTTAATTTTTCGTATGATTTAAAAAAAAAAAATGCTGTATTTTACTCTAATAATGACTAATTTTTATGTGTCGTTTTAATATAAATAGGATTTCATAGCTATAGAATATAATCTTAAAAAATGTAACCTCCAATTTTGTAAGTTCTCGCATTCTTATAAAGTTGGTATCATAAATTTTGAAGAATATTTTCCACCTACCTACATGAAATATTTCTACTTTACGCTGGTATAAATCTGATACTGCTTTTTTTGCCCTCGCTTCGGCCCTACATATATTCTAAAATTGGAACGATACAGAGAAGATTACTGAAAAATAAAATTACTTTTTTGCACCATTGACTATAATGAAAACCTCTTTTCACATCGGTACCACATTGGTTACCGTTAGGTTTTTATGATTACAAAAAATATAAATCTACATTACTTCCAATATCTTGTTCAAATTCAATTATATATTTCCTTTTTTATATAAAATATTATGTTTTTGACAATTTATAATTTTTATTAATTAAATTAGAACGGAAATTTATTATTAGATTGCTTCTTCTCTTTTATTAAGAGAAGAGTCTTCCCCATCTTCTTTGATGAATTTATTAACATTATTGTTCAACTAATGAGCGGACAATTGATTTGCTGGCTATTTCCAGATGTTTACTACTGGAAATTGCGTCTCTCATCCATTCTTTTATCTGCCTCACCATTTTCAGATTTTGATCCATCTTTAGAGTATATAGAAAATTTCGAATTTCACTGTTCCAAGTTTCGCCATACGATAACCGAATGATTTTTATATTGATCAATCTGCGAACGTGTATGTATAATAGAAATTTTGAACTGGGGGAAAACCTGCTTTAATGCTGCTTAACTTAAACAAGCTATAATTGTGAATGAGCATCAGAAACCAATGTAAAAAAAGAAAAATTAAGACCATTTAATTCACTCATCGTATTGGAACCATTCACTATTAAGTCTGCCACACAAAAGATGGGAGACAATATAGAATTATTATACTGTGAGCAACAACTTTTAGGCGCCATCACTGAGACTCCAAGCGCACGTGGACTACGCAGTACCTCCACTGCCACGCCCACCATAATGTATTGGCGAATGAGCTTCAACTTTGACAGCCAGGAAATATGATGTACGAACTTTTGCTAGCCCTCCAGGAATATCTTAGAGTGCCTCTGTCTCGAAATACTCTTCCAATAGAAGGTGTATTTCCTAACTACACATATATAAACCCACATTTTTATGTCGATTTTATTACAGCCTATTCACTTTTATTTGAAACATTTTATTGGGAATATTTATTGTAAGGAATGCGTTATAGTAAGCTTTCCTGAAAACTGCTATTCACTAGTTCCCAACCTATCTATATAATAAGAACAGCTTTTAAGAAAATTCGTCTAAAAGAACTGTATCACTAAGTTCATTAAATTAATGTAATTACTAAATTGATGAAATTTGTAAACAAGTACAAGATTAATAATAAATTTTTTATTATAAATTATTTGTTTATAATAATAATAATAATTATAATAATAATAAATCAATAAATCATTAAATTTAATTGATGCTTCAATATTTCAAAATTACTATTATTGGAAATATTTAATTTTCTTAATACTCATTAATTTCAAATTGCTAGAATTAATTGGTTCTAGTTTTCATGATTACTAATTGATGCAATTTGGATAACCTAATGAATCTCCACTCCCAAGGGATATTGGTATGAACCAGTAGTTACCACCTCTAATGGAATGAGGTTACCCGCAATTACGTTTATCCTAATAGCTTTTTTTTTATGTATATATTTTTTTTCCGTTTGGAACCTATATATATCAGATTTATTGATAATATATTGTACCTGAGATATTCTTTTTCGCTCTACTTGTATTATTAATATAACTTCGCGGTTTTTTTTTTTTTTGAGGAGTGCAAGGGAGGTTATAATGCACTGCCATCAAAAGAGATCTATTGCAATACAAGTCCTCTGGTACCAAGAGTGAGACTAGACTACTCTACCACAGCATCCCTTTCAGATTAAGATCTCTGAGGAATCATAGAATCCGGAAAGGTTCTAGGGAGGGTATTATTGTTTGTCTGCGGGGAGGGAAACTCTACGCTATCCAAAGCCTCACTGGGCCCATATAGCTACCCCGGAAAAAACAACAACAAGCCTGGTCTATTACAAAAATCCAGACCCGGATCAATCCATCTAAGATTCCCCGAAGTCAGAATAAATCGGGCAATAACCTTAAGTGGAAATAGCCTAAGCTCTTCCACAGACATCCTATTCCGACCAAAGATCCTGAACCTAATTTCCTCACAACCCAAGCAATCTGTTATAAGATGGATGGGTGTTTCCTCCTCTGTCTCACAGAGTCTACAAAATGGATCCGGGCATGAGCCCCATTATGTAGAAATGTCCACAAACCACAATGTCCAGTAAGAGATCCAACCAGATGCCTAAGAGCGCTCCGTGAAATACACAACAACGTCTCTTTAATGGCCTTGTCCGGACCGATGATAAGCATTGGACTGCCGAAAACCAACTGAGTTCATCCATAAGGATGAATGCTGTGAATGCTGTCCATGTCTGGAAGTTTGACAGACATTTGCCAGAAGGCACGCCAACAGCAGGCTCCTAATTTGGGGACCAATGAAAGGAAGAGGGGCGCCTAATTTGGCAAACCTATCCACCTCTTCATTCCCAAAAATTCCCATGTGACCTGGCACCCAGACTAGAAGCACATCCTTCAGAGAAGAAAGCTCTTCCAGTCTTTTCTAGGGAGGGTATATTTTCCTCTAATGCTGCTTCCGAATTTTCTTTGGACGATAGCATCGCAGTCCATTAAGAGGTATATTAGAGTCTCCTACATCTCGTCACAGATGCTAACGGTGTTCTAGGTCATGCTACTCTTAGGTGCCATCCTGAGTCGTCTACAACGCCTTGTAGTGAGGAAACCCGACAGCATATTAAGCCTATTTTTACTTAACATTGATGCACACTTCATATCTTTTTTTTTTTTTGGTTATAACCATCCAGAATAGGTCTTAGCCCTGATTCAGTCCTGGGAAGGTTTTCCAGAGCTATGCACTCTACAATTTCCTCTAACTTTGTGGTTAATTTTTGTTTTCTGCGGACTTTCTGGCGTTAAATTTAAAATGTTATTGGTGTGTGATTTAATGTTATTGGTGTTCTCTTCTGTACTACAATATAATCACTTCTACTATCTGCCTGGTTAGGCAATTGTTCCCTCATCTTCTCTTATTTATTAAACCAAATGAGTAAATTTTGAAATTTAAAAAAAATTGTCATTTTATTATATATTTGTAGTAACAGCATTAAGAGAAAATTGTGTGAGTTTTCATAACAGATTTTTTTTTTTAATAAATTTTAAAATCCTTTTATATTTTCCCTTTATAAGGGTTTTTTGTATTGTTAGTAGTTTTATTGTTTTTATAACATTTAACTTTATTCTCTGAGCTTATTTTATTCTTACAAAATCTCGTGGTCCTTATAAGATTTTATTGTACTTGGTTGGGAAAATACGAAAATTAATTGAGATTGTATTGGTGTCGGGAATTGAAGTGAGGAGTAAGTGTTGTTAGTTAGAGAGATCAGAGAATTGTTATTCGAAATACGAACTACTGATTTATGAAAATAAACTATATTTTAACAAATAATTTAAAGTGTTTTGAAATAGAAAAACTAAGATGCATGTAAATGAATATGAGAATTATGAAATGAATAATAAATATTAAGGAAGTAGTGTTAAAACCTTAAACAGGGATGCGCTCGCGATGTGTGAAACTTAACTGCTTGATAACTCGAACACTTAACTGATGTGAACTTCTTTCGTACTGGCACTTAACTCATTGAAAACTGATGCGAACTTCTGTCGTACTGGAATTTAACTGAAGTCTAAGTGGTTGATAACTCATAGATGACTGATGTGTAACTGATCTGGCACTCCAGTGGGGCGACGTTTATATTTGCATCACTCACACATTGGCTGATGTGTAAGTACGTGCCACACTAAGACATCTCTCGTAGTATATTGACCCTAGGAAAGGTCGGTCCGGGATGGCGACGCTTTGTTAACAGATGGTAGCCAGGTGGCCTCTTGAGTGTACATTGACCCTTGTACGAAGGAAATACAAAAAGGGTTTTGCGGCGGTTCCCTTGACTGTATATTGACCCCTGTATGAAAGGGTTTTGCCGGCGGTTCTTTTGACTGCATATTGACCCTTGTTTGAAAGGGTTTTGCCGCGTTCTTGACCTGCTGATAGGGGCTGGCTGGAACCACTAGTTATAATTTTTAGATTTATTTATTATTTAAAAATTATATCTTCTTTCTTCTTGCCATCACATCACAAGATACATCTTCATTTCCTTCTCTGCGAATAGATATAAATGAAATTTCTTTGTCATTTTTACATTTTGCTTTTTTAAACCTCCTTTAGTGTGTGTGTGTGTGTGTGTGTGTGTGTGTGTGTGTTTAATACTTTTATCTTTTTGGATTTTTAAACTTTTCATCCAATTTCTGCTTTCTAGTACAGTGGAACCTTGGTATTCGACCTTGATCAATTCCTGATGTATGGACTTATACCGAATAGGACACTAATATTAACCTTTCCCATAAGAAGTAATGTAAAAATGATTAATCCGTTCTCATGTAAAAAAACTCCTTTTGATATGGTATATTAATGGGGATGTAAAATAATTTAAACACTGTTTTTCAGTTATCCAAAGCAAAAGTAATTTTTCAACATGATCTAATGTCTCTGATGTCTGTTTAGAAATTGATTTAACCCCTTTCGCAACATTAGCAGATTTAATAGTCTTCATTTTTCAGGTTTGACTATATTGTCGTTTGTTCCATTGTGGTTCTAGATTAGTACATCGAAAGAGCAGCAGTTCATACACCAACCAACGACACTCCCCACCAAAAATGTAATTATGTTTGTTTCAAACCAAATGGAGTCAGTATAAATTCATGAATTGTGTCAGATATCATAGTGCTACTTGGTCATAGATGGCGCGTATAATTGAATTAAGTCGTATACCGAACAAAAGTCGTATACCAAGCAAAATTTGTTTCGTCCAAACAGGTCATATTCCGAATTGGACGTATTCTTAAAGCAGGCGTATACCGAGGTAGTACCACTGTATTTACTTTTTCAAACCACTGTAAGAGAGATTGTAGACTCTTTCCATATTTCCTAATGAGTTTTTTGAGTGCTCCAAGATAAAAATTAATATGATGTTTTTTTATCTTGATGATTAATGGTGTGTTTGCGTGTGCGCAGGGCGCGTGTATGTGAGTGAGTGAGTGTGTGTGTGTGTGAGAGAGAGAGAGATAGACAGCGACAGAAAGTTAGCTTACCTCATATCGTAGAAAACATATTCTTCCGTTTGGTTTTCTCAGGGAATCCAAATCATGTGAATTTTCGTCATTAAACATTCATGAGAGTTTAGTCATTAAACCATTCATGAGTTTAGTCATTAAACCATTCATGGGAGTTTAGTCATTAAACCATTCATGGGAGTTTAGTCATTAAACCATTCATGGGAGTTTAGTCATTAAACCATTCATGAGAGTTTAGTCATTAAACATTCATGGGAGTTTAGTCATTAAACCATTCATGGGAGTTTAGTGATTAAACCATTCATGGGAGTTTAGTCATTAAACCATTTTTGTAGCAACTAACTAATTGCAAAAATTCCAAGTTTGAAAAAAAATTTGTGAATTGAAATTTGAGAGACACAGAAAGACACATGAGAGCGAATTGACCTGATTTTTTTTTTATTTTTATAGCGGATTAACTACTTAACCCGTTTACTCTTAAATTTTTGGGCTTTTCTCTTCCATCCCAGTAACCGGATCAAAATTTTCATATCGATTATGCAAAGCCGTTCTTCACTTCTTCTTCATTATCAGCCCGCTTTTTGCTTTTTGTTTTATTGTGTTATTTATTATTTATAAATTAATTTTTTCAAGTTATTTATAACCGAAACGAATATTAAGTGTACAAAGTAATATCCTAGTTTCCTAGTCATTCATAGTAGTAGCAGTCATTTACTAGCATATAACAGAAGATAATATGAAGATGTTCCTAACAAATATAGCCATCACTGTGGATTTATAATGCGTACACAAGTATATGGAGCATATACACATGCATTTGTTGCTAGGACCTTCCTTAGCTTGGGCATGATATAATTGCATTACGTTGTTTCATAGTAAACATGATGTACGTACAGTGATGTGGGATTATGTATGTGAAGAGGGATTATAGATTCTTTCCATATTTCCTAATGAGTTTTTTTAATGGAAATACATTTTGGAATGCTCCAAGATAAAAACGAATATGATGTTTTTTTTTATTTTGATGATTAATGATGTGTGTGTGCGTGCGTGTGTGTTGTGTGTGTTGTGTGTGTGTGTGCGTGTGTGTGTGTGTGTGTGTGTGTGTTTGTAAGAGAGAGTTAGCTTACCTCATATCGCAGAAAACATATTCCTTCGTTTGGTTATCTCAGGTAATCCAGGTCATGAGAGTGTTAGTCATTGTCGGTTTTAGAATGTACGTGTATTCTTGAAGATCTAAATTTAATTTAGATCTTTCATGAAATTGGATATTATTTTGCTTTCTTTTTTTAGTTTGAAATAAAAAAGATTATAGAATTGATTAACAATTAAGGAACAGAACCCCTTCTATTTTAGAGGATTCTATTCGATCCAATAGCCCTAACAATGCTTGCCAGGATTTGTAGTGATTTCTCAATAAACAAACCTTCCTTAATAAACTTTCTTCGCCGGGTATCGGAACCTCACTATAGCCAAGCCTTCACAATGGCACTTAGCTAATATCTCCCGAAATTATGGCAGTAACTAATTAAATCACGATAAAATCAAGCTAATATCACTGGGGTTGTGTGGCTAACCAGACCCAAAAGATCCATATCTTTGTTGAGCCGACAGTTACCTTGAGAAGACCAAACACCATGCTGAATTCTGAATCATTAAGTCTTTCATGAAGAAAAGCCAAGCTCTTTGCTCCGGAAATCTAAATCACATACCGCCTAAGAGATATTCGTCAAGTAAGTATTAGTGGATGATTTGATTATCCAATATTTAGAGATGATACAGAAAGATTCAGGGCTCGCAGTTAATATATGCCTTAAGACATTAGTCCAATCATTTCTTTTACGTCTTTTTCCCATCTAGCCACCCAGGCAACTAAACTATGAGAATTTTACTTTCCAGACTAGGAATTATATAGGGCAACTTCTTTTTTATGGTTATTACTTTCTTTTACTTCTAGTAAGAGGAAGTATTTTTTTTTTACATTTAAAAATTAAACCATAAAAGATGTATTCTCAGAATGAAGAGAGTCTTTTTCTTCATTCTCTAGGAACATACTCCTTCATTCTTGGGCCCGAATGTTGGGGTGTAGTGGTAATGAGCGTGGACTTGTAAGTGGGATGACCCCAGTTTGAGTCCTGTGTATAACTGCTAAATTTTATATTCGTTTGAAAAATGCTAATAGTAAGGTATGTGCTTCCGCCCCTGTCCACGACACCTAATTTGGTAGTTGGACGTTAAGCCCGCCTGAAAAAATAGGCATTACTTTACTCCTAATTTCTATGTTCTCTGATAAATGTAGATTGATAGAGGATGTCGTTTCGATATTCGATGATTAGAGTTAAAGATGGGACAAATCCGTCAAACAAATTTAGATTATTTTCGTCTTTGCTTTATGCCCTTTGCAATTTTAAAACAAAAATCAAATTATATACGTTAAAAGTTTTATCTAATATTATCTAATTATTAAATGACAAGATTTTATATGTGAATTTTTAGTTTTCCATTAGATTTTCTTATGCTTAACTCAAACATGAGCTGGAAAAAATGTTAAAAATCATGTAAAGTCAAGTAATTGTATTTATTTTGTTAATCATCTTGTTAAAATCACTCCGGTTTTTTTATTTTCTCTTGCTCTTAGTTTTTTTTTGTAAAGTCGGATGAAAAACTGTTCTCATAACCGGATTAAATCTCCTGAGATTAATCTGGAAAGTTTTCTTTCAACTTAATTAAGAAACCTTTTTTTTTCTGCTTCTTAAAAAAACAAAAAACATTCGTTTTGTTCATTATAAACAAATTTAATTAATTTATTTCACCAAAATGAAAATAAATATTTTCAAATTAAATAAAGAAAAAATTCTTTTACTGAGTTATTAAAGATATAATATACCAGTTTATGGAAAACTTTCAATTAAGATGAAGATTATTATGTCAAAATATTAAATAAAAATCTCAAGAAGGTGAAAAAGAGGAATTTATTACTCTATTTAAATTTGTACTTTATTTAACTGACAAGGAAAAAAACAATTGAGACGTTTTTCTAGACAAATGTATTGGAATCAGATGTCTTGGTATCGGGAGTTGAAGTGAGGAGTAAGTGTTGTTAGTTAGAGAGTTTTAGAGAATTGTTATTCGAAATACGTACTACTGATTTATGAAAATAAACTATATTTTAACAAATAATTTAAAGTGTTTTGAAATAGATAAACTAAGATGCACAATTGTAAATGAATAATAAGAATTATGAAATGAATAATAAATATTAAAGAAATAGTGTTTAAAACCTTGAATAGGGATGCGCTCGCGATGTGTGAAACTTAACTGACGTGAACGATGACTGATCTCGTACTGGTTGTGAACTGATGTATAACCGCTGGAATACTGATTTGTAACTGATGGAATACTCGTGTATAACTGATCCCCTCCTCCAGTGGGGCGACGTTTATATTTGCATCACTCACACACCGGCTGATGTGTAAGTACGTGCCACACTAAGACATCTCTCGTAGTATATTGACTTTAGGGGAGGTCGGTCCGGGGTGGCGACAGATGGTGGCCAGGTGGCCTCTTGAGTGTACATTGATCCTTGTATGAAGGAAATACAGGCCAGGTGTACATTGACCCTTGTATGAAAGGGTTTTGCCGGCGGCGGTTCTTTTGACTGTATATCGACCCCTGTTTGAAGGGGTTTTGCCGCGGTTCATGACCTGCAGATAGCGGCTGGCTGGAACCACTAGTTATAATTTTTAGATTTATAAATTATTTAAAAATTATATCTTCTTTCTTCTTGTCATCACATCACACAAGGAAGGTCTTTCTAAATAGGAAAGAATTACATTAAAAAAAAAAAAATTTTTATCTATCATGGTTGAAAAAAAACATGTGTACTTACTTTAATGCGAACTAATTAGAATATAAAATAGAAAGGTACATCATATTTCCTTGAGAAAATCTTATTACATTATACAAACAACATAACTTGTTATTTAAGATCTATGATGTTTTTTTTAATATTTTTGTAATAGATACTAAATTATTGATGATTCATTGGTGACCTATCTTTTTTAATTACTACTTCAAACTAACAAATATGTCTTATTGTAATTGCACTTATTGGAATGACAGGAACTTGTTTTGGAGCACCATACAATATGCTCTTTTAATTTACCTGCATATAGTTCCTGCAACTATTCCCGTCCTTCAGAGATTCGCATTTTTCCATAGTTTTTCGCATAGGTTTCTTCGTTGGCAACAAGGATTGGACGAAGGTCACGAGGACTCCAGCAGCCATTAATATTGTTTGCCATTCTTTGACCCATCAAAGATCAACTGTATAGCCTCGGTTTTTCTACAGGAAAGACAGCATTGGTCGTATGTTCTGCAAAGCGCAGAACGGTTGATATAAAACAATTCAGATTAGTGTTTTTTGGCCCGAAACCTTCCTCTGGGAGACCCTGATAATTATAAAACATAATATCGAGCTAAGCTTCATTTTTGAATAATTTGTTTACACATACACATATGTGTATATATATGTATGTAAGTATGTAATCCTTTCTATACTATCCCACCTTTCTACACCATAACCTTTCACCCATTTATTAGCTCTCTCATCTCCGGGAGTCTCAAAACATTTAAATATCAGTTACAAAGACCCATTCGACCATATTCTCCTATTACTTGATCCTTTACACCTCATTTACATGTTCTCAGCACTCAGAATTATTTTAATAGATCGCATTTTTCTCATATTATTTAAACTTAACATTTATAAACAGCTAAGTACTCTACTAAATTTGTAGAACCTCTGGAGGCCCTACATTTCTGAAAATATTACGAGTATATTTCATAAATGCTTACTAGATAGTTAACAGTTAAATTAAAATAATTTTAATTTCCATTTCCACAATAACAATAACAATTTTCATCAACGGAATTATAATTGTAATTCAGTTAATGCATTTGGTGTAAAATTAAATACAATTATAGAAATAGAAGAAATTAGCATATCATATAAATAGAATTATTTGTCAAGAATATAGGAACGAATTTTTAATACATTTAGGAAATATAAATGACCAACATTTGGAGTTGGGTATATTGATCAGTAGTATATTAGAATTATAGTTCTCTAGAAGGCGATCTCTTATCAGCTGGATATTCCCAAAAAATATGAATAATTGTTTCCGGCCTGTTGATTACTACCCGCCCACATGACAATTTTTTTGACAGTCTCTTATATTTTTATTACTGAAATGCTTTAATTATATTATAATATATTTTGAGCTTAGTCTGAGTTAACAATTAAGATGTATTTTGTCTATATTAATGCTAAGATGAAAGTAATCTGAATAAATGTAAATAATTAGAAAAGTGTTCATGAGGTTTCCTGAGCTCCATCAGCATTTTGAATTTTCCTTTTAGCCACAAGCTTAAAAAATTTTTAGAGATATTTTCCATGATAACCTGCTTCTTTTTGTAGTCATCGATTGGTTTGCACCGAGCAAATTTAGTTGATACACTGGTTTTAAAAAGGGTTTTTGTTATGATCTATCGTTGGGATCTGGGTGGGTGCCGCTCGATGACCATAAAAGGAAGCAGGCTATCACGGGAAAATATCTCTGATGCTTTCCAGCTCTGCGGAACCAACCACAACAATTTAAAAGTTTCTTTTCGTGAGTGACCCTGTTTGTTTTTCAAGTTCGGATGAAGTGAGTCAAGTAAAAAAAAAAAAAGAAGGTCTATTCTAACAAATTTTTGGGTACCTTTACTGGCTGGCATCGTAAACAGTTTGGAGTAGGCTTGATAATGCAAGGAATAACTTTGGATTCTAGTAGGATATTCCTCAACCGGAAGTAGTACCACTTTACTAAATGAATTTTTCACATTTTTGCGATTATCGAAATTGGCTCTAACGATTTTTTTTAAAACTTGATGTATTAATTATACATACAAAGAGCTACAACTTTTATTTGATACATTTTTCTTTGGGAAAATTTATTTATGGGAGGGAGCTTTTGGAAGAGTTGTGGGGTTATATTTCCTTTAAATTGCTGTTTCAATTTATTTATATAATCATCTAAATAAATATTAATAGAATTAAATATGTTACCAATATTCCGAGTTTCAAGAAAATCGCTTGAATGGGAAGTGCGTTTTTACTGATTTTATACATAATACAGCCTATGGAATTAGTTTTCCTCTAGTAAACATTTGAAATTATTACAAGAATTTCCAAATTTAAAAAAAAATTAGGGTTTCTTTAAGTGCGAGTTTACAGAAAGGGTTTTTTTTTTAAAGTTTTTTGGAATTTTCTCGAAACGATTTTCGAATGACCAAGTTTTTGTTGAAATTTCCAACTGCTCACACTTTCTGGAAAAAAATGATTTAAGTAGTTGTGCCCAAATTTTTACTTTAAATTTTTAATTGTTAAATAAGGTTGATTCAGTTTTATTTATGTTCTTTTCTGGGCTACATTGTATTCACTATTCTTCTAATTGCTTCTTCTTATCTTTACATTTAATGTTAGGACTAATTAATGTTAAGAATAATAATTATTATTTTTTTTTTTTTTAGCATATCAAAGTAAAGTTTATTCATTACTGTGAAAATACAGCCTATCTTTAAAACGAAAGTAAAGTATTAGTTAAATCACAGATATATTTTTTGAATTTTAATTTTGTTTTTATATTTTTGTTTGAATATGTTTTTGCCCAACAAAAACGTAATAATTTTTTTTTAATCTATATCTTGTCGTTAGCTTTTTTTTTGACGTCCTTTTGCAATAAACGTACAGATTGATTTTATGAAGTTTTTCTTTTCTTTTTTTTTTTTGAAATCAACAAGAAAGGGAGAAATAAAGGAAATTCATTATTATCATTGGGTATTGAACTGGCAACAAACAAGTCTCCCTTTTTTGTGGTCTCTCTAGATTCATTTTTTTTTTTTTTCTTGAATAAATAAATCGTAAAAGCTCTGACAAAAATGAAGTTCTAATAATATTCTCACTACTTTGAGTTATAAAGCAAAGTTTAAAGTTTCCTCCTTTTTATGTTTTTTTTCTTTTTTGACATTGCTTTTATAAATTTAATTAAGTTTATGAAAATTTAAGGCAAAATAACTTATCTATCATTAAAGTTTATATAATTCTTCATAACGGAATTTCACTGAAAATAATAAAATTAAATGGACACACTTTAAAGTTCTATGTACTAGTCGTTGAAAAAGTTCATTTATTTCCAAGAAAGATGCTTTGTTGTGGTCGATTTATTATATTGTCGTATTCAACCATATAGCGGTACTTATTCAACTTCCGTTATTAAGTGTTTAGTGTTCAAAAGAATTCAGTTATTATTATTGAAGTACGGTTCTATGTTTAGTATGCAAACAAGTTTATAAGATGAGATTATTTGCTGTAAGTCTGATATTTATATCTTTAAACATTATTGAATGTAATAAATTGCTTGCTATATTGTATTTGGTGGTAAGTATTGAAGAGTTTGTCAATTAGAAACTGTTTCTCTGACAAATAGTTTTATTTGATTGGAATTATTAATAGTAATTTGGAGTTTTTTTATTTTTTATTTTTTTAATTTTTATTTTGAAATTTACATCGGCATGATTTTGCCATTGGTAAATAGGGGAGAAAAATAGAATACAAAAAAAAAAAAATACAAAAAATAGAATAAAATATAGAGTGGAGAAGCTACCCAGCGGTAGCACTCCTCGAGTTTAATTTGTACTCGGGTGACTGGATAAGAGCTCGCGAGGCCATCTACGCCTCAAGCGTCTAGGTGGATTATCAGGGTGAGTGAGGGAAAAGAGACGGCGGACGAGTGGATTATAATGTAGGGATAGAGGTTCATGAAATTTCTTATATTTGGATTTGGTGACATCTGCAAGGAAAGGGATATTAAGGTCGTTGTGGATTGTTCTGTTGGATACGTAATAGGGAGCGTTCACTATGGTTCTAAGGATTTTTGATTGTTGGGATTGGATTCGTTGGATGTTAGAGCGTTTGGCTGAACCCCACAGTTCAATTCCGTAGGTCCAAATGGGTTTCAAAAGTGATGTATATATGAGTCGTTTGTTAGTTAGTGAAAGGCTTGATCTGTTGTCAAGGAGTCTTTTAAGGAGTCTGTAGCGTGTAGTTAGTTCTTGTCTCTTCAGTCGTGTATGACGGTTCCACGTCAATTTTTTGTCGATGTACAGCCCAAGGTAGCGGACGACATCTGCAGTTGGGATTGGAGTTTAGTTGTAATGTAAAGGAGGAGGAGTTATTCTGCGAAGAGTGAACATGACATGTTGGCACTTGTTTTCGTTCGTTCAATTTAATTCGCCATTTTTTGAACCATTTTTCAAGTTCTAGCAGATGATTCTGTAGGTTCCGGTGAGGTTTAACGGGATCAGGATTAGGGGAGAGGATTGCAGTATCATCTGCATAGGTGGTGATTACTGTGACTGGATCAGTTGGAATATCGGCAGTGTATACTGTATAAAGAATTGGGCCAAGGATACTGCCCTGAGGCACACCTGCCTGAGCGCAGTGGAATGGAGAAAGGGAAGTTCCGACAGATACCTGGAAGTACCGAACGGATAGATAGGATCTAAATATAAGGTAATACGTAAATGGTACGATGCCCTTGAGTTTCCAGAGCAGTCCCAGGTGCCAAACTCGATCGAAGGCTTGCTAATTTGGAGTTAACATAAGTATTTTAAAATTCCGATGCTCACTTTCAAAAAAAAATGTGCCGCCTTCAATGCTATTATAAATTAATTAACTTTAAAAAAAACAAAACTCTAATACAATTATAAAATTGACAAAGAATCTTTGCACTCGCAATTTTTGATTCACTTGCCCATAGAGGTGGTGTTGGAGGTGAATGTTGATTGTCATCCATGGCAGGTCATCACTTGATTATAATTACTTTGTGATCAAAAGTTAGCGCCATAATGCTGAACAAACCCAAATCACATTTGCAATTTTAAGTCACAAATTCTTAAAAATCCCCTTTAATAATGTTTTTTCAAAGAAATAAAGGTTTTAATTAAAAAAATGATTCGTTTATGTTTGTGCAAATAACATTCCAAGCTTAATGAAAATCGTTATAGCCCATTTTAGAGAAAATTTAAAGAAAGAAAAAAAAAAAAAAATTTAGTAAAGTCGCACTTTTTCAATCACGGTCCAGCTTCACCGCCTCCGTCATGGATGAGCACCGTGGGTGGGTTTTCGGCAGCCTAAGGTGCTCATTGGAGGTTCGGACGAGGCTTTTAAGTGAGGGAATGCTGTGTCTTTCACGGACCTCCTTCGGCATCTGGTTGGGCATTGCGGTCGGCATCTGGTCGGGCTTCGTCTTTGGGCATTGCGGCTTAAGGAGACATCTCTATACAATAGAGACATGACATGACATGCTGGACGGTTTGTGAGACGGATGAGGAAACACTCATATATCCATGATGGATTGTTTGGAATGTGAGGAAATTAGGTTCAGGTTCAGAGATATTTTCCGTGATAGCCTGCTTCTTTTATGGTCGTCGACCGGTTTCGGGCGTTCGCCCATCATCAGAATGCGTTTGTCAAACAGTGTGATAACTTAGATTTGCACAGAGCAAATTTAGTTTATACGCCTAACTAGTTCAAGGGAAGAGAGAGATGGTACCTGAGTGGGGAAAAAACACATGTTTGGGTCTTTAAAGGGCACATTTTTCTCTAAAAATGGAAACATCCAACACGTAGGGTTCAATATCTTAAACTACGTTGTTTGAGAGGAAATGCTTTACAGTTAATTATCCACGCTATCTTACTATTATATTTATTTACTTTCCCACTCAGGTACTTCAGGTATATAATCATATAATATTTATTTATTAATTTTTCCACTCAGGTGGCCATCCCTCTTCCCCTCTTAAAAACTAAATTTGCTCTGCGCAAATCAATGTCATCACACTGTTTGTCAAACGCATCCTAATGATGGGCGAACGCCCAAAACTGGTCAATGACCACAAAAAGAAGCAGGCTATCACGTAAAATATCTCTGCTGCTGTCCAGCTTTGCGGAACCAACCACAACAACTAGGTTCAGGATCTTTGGTCGCAACAGGATGTTCATGGAAGCTCATCATAACAGCTTGAATTCGAAACTGGTCAAAATAGTCCCAGAACACCTTTTTTTATAGGGTTTCATTCAATCCCCTTCGCCCTTCCGTGCACTACTACCCAGCCCCCCTGTCGAAAGGTACAAATCTAACCCTCACTAAACCGCGCAAAAACCATAAATAATAAAAGTGTCGTTACGTTACATTCATATTACTACTACTCACCCATAAAACATTTTCAATATTAAAATTATAAGTTTAAAAAAAAAATTTGTTAATTACAATATTGCCAACTGCAGAAACGGAAAGTTGTTTGAGTGTTTCAAACAAGATTTTTAATTTTCTTCCGAGATATACTTTTAGAATATTTATCAACCAACTATCACAATTGATTGATATAAAGAATTTAGTGCACAGTACAGGTACATCAAAATTGTATAACAAGTTCAGTTAGACAAAGCTCCAAATACCACATTGATGCTCAACTATCATAACCGATTGATATATAGAATTTAGTACACAGGTACCAACTACATAAATCATGAATTTTATAACATTTTAGTTTACTAAAAGCGCCTAAATATCGTGTTGACATATAAGGTATCATCCACTTTACCGCACTGAAAATCGACTGACCTAGTTATTATATTTAGAATCATTTATCTTCACTAATAGCAGCTTCCTACACTTCCCATCGTTCCTTCTAATCTCGTTGATAGGTTTTTAATTATTTCCATCATATTGTGTGTTATTATACCAAAGATTAAAAAAAAAAAAATCATTCTCTATTTAATTTTGATGTTCAATTTTTTGTTTTTTTTTTTGTTGAAAATAAATAATTAATTAATCAAAAATTATAAAGAGTAGAATTACATTATTCCACGATTTATTCCTACATTATTCTATTCTATTGAGAAATTATTTCCTTAATGTAAAATACAATGCTAATTTCTTGTTTGGAGAGATGAAACTTCCTTCAAATATACGCCTCGATGAGTGGGATAAATTTTAATGAGAAAGACATCTGTTCTTATTGTTTTGATTTTATCTGTATACTTATTCTGTATATTCCTTCGAAAATTTTCTTGTTCATATAAATAAATATACAGAAATTTTAATATTTAAAAGTCATAGTTCTTTATTTCTAAATTTATGATATTAGTTTTTTTTTTTTTTTGGAATAGTTTCTAAGAATATAGATGAGAGATGATGATTGTATCAGAGACATTTTCCGTGGTAGCCTGCTTCATTTTGTGGTCATCGACCGGTTTCGGGCGTTCGCCCATCTTCAGGATGCGTTTTTCAGACAGTGTGCCAACACAGACTCGTACAGAGACTTAGTTTCACACTAACAATACACTTTCGTCTTAATTGAATTTAGAAATTTCAAATTCTTTAAAAAAGAAAATCTTTGGGGATAGCTTTTTCCTTTTTTCTTTTTTTTTTTATCAAAATGAGAATAATGGGAATACACCAATTTTGGGTAAGCCATCTTTTGTGGTTAACCATCCGAAATGTTGAAATATCGGTCCTGGTAAAATTTTGACTTGATTTTTGTAAATTAGCATAAATAGCTAGACGCGTCTTCTGTGATTTGTCTTTCTTCTTTCTGCAGTTCGTATTTGCTTACGACTCGCAAAAGATGCTAACCTACCTCAGGCTACACTTAAAAAGTAGCTTCCTAAATAGTTACACTCACTATTACTTACTTACTTACTTAGTCCTTTTTAACCTCATCTACCTTGCGGTGTAGAGGTTCCACTCACTATTCTTGTGTCTAAATCAAAAGTTTTCTGCCCCCTAACTTAATCACCTCCCCAAACATATTTTCTTCTTATCACTTACTTGTTATTGATCAGTTAGACGCCGCAATAGCTTATAATAGCAGGCTTGCACTTGTTAAAGATATAAACAATAGAGCAATAGTGATTTCGTTCAGCTATTTATTGAATTTATACAGTAAACCCCAGTTCTGAGCAAAACTTGGATTTGGGTACGAATCGAATTGAATTTTGGTTTCCATTTTCCTATTGACTCTTTACTATGACTTTCTACTACAACTTGCAAAGTTAGACAAGCATTAGGCACCAACATCTTGCTGGCAGTAGGATATAGTTAACAATTAGACCTAAACTGATTTTGCCTTATGCGTTTACTTTATAAGGGAAAATGTAAAAATCTATGTCAGATTTTTTTAAAAATTGAGTTTTTATAAACAGGAATAAATATTTTAAGCATACAAAATACGAATATACGTTTTTTTGACGCCCTTTTTAGCGATTGGACTGATGTGTATGAATGTGTGAATTGCTGAGAACAAGATAATATAAAAACGAAAATGCAGCAGGAAGATTAGCTGGTACTCATTCAGATTCGGTACTATCTGGTAACCATCAAAATCTGTATTAAAAGATATTGTGACTTCACTGAGTAATTTTCTCATTTTTTTCATCTTTTTCTCGAAGGTGGTTTTTGAATGTTGTATACATCGTATAAGTAATACGTCGATCTTTAATAGGTTTCAGAAGGAGAGAAATTAGTGAGGAAGGATTTTTTTAAGAAATAAGCTAGAATGAATGCTGAACACTGTATAGTAAAATAGAAACAGCAAACTGCCAGGATTTTACACGTAAATTTAGAAATTAGGTAGCGAGAGATTTAGACTGAGTAAAGAGAAGGTAGTAGTTGGTTGTTGACGCGTTGTAACTGCTATGTGAACTATTCTAAAGGCTCCCCTGTAGGGCTAGCGCAGCTGTATATATATAGAGTCCCCCTTTCTAGTCTGACCTAAGTAGCGAGTGAGATTCTCAATTTTGTCTCTCTCTCTCTCTCTCTCTGCTTTGGATCCCTTTACAAGGTCAAATTACTTTTGGTTTGAAATATTTTTCTTCGGAGAAATTGGCTTATAAAACTGTGTCTTATTTGATATAATTTAGGTTTTCAACATTTATATAATATTAAGTGGATCTATCTTAAGAAGGAGCGTCTAAATATTTCAGACTTTTAGAAAAATTGCAAACTTACATGTGCTAAATTCCAATGACAAACTCGTATTAATTCCATAATTTTATCCCTAATAATAATTAAGCTATGACAGAACTTAGTATAATTTATGTAATGATAATATAACTGTAGTAATAATGCAGAAACGAAGATTAAACTGAAGCAGTCTAAATGAAGACTTAGATACTTGTGTCAAGGAGATTGAAAAGCTAGAGGATGACATTAGTTTAAAAAACAGGAGACTTGTCTGTCAGACTCTCCTATAAAACATTAGCCTTCTTTAGAAGTACGACTCGTAGTAGTAACCATTTCTGTTTCATTGTATTCCTTCCCTTTATCGCCACAATCATTCATCAACCTTTTTCATCCAGATTTTCTTTTAATTTTTACTGTTATACAGTATATGGAAAAAAAGTTGTTCAATTTGTTTTTTTTTACTTTTTTTTTGTACAACTTAATTTCGACTGTTATTTCTTCTTGTAAATCTCAACTTTTTTTTTTTCTTTGTTTTATACAACTTAATTCGACTCTTATTTCCTCTTATTTATTAAAATGTTGACTCGGAAAATTCTTTAATGGGAGTGTATCAAAAAAGGACCGAAAAAAGACCGTTTTTCTTTCTAAAGATTAGTAATAATTATATTTATTGGAGTCTCCGTGGGTGACACTAAAGTCAAAGCGCTATTATATGCGGACGATGTCCTCATTTCCGATAGGCTTACAATGGTATATCAATTCTTTACAAAATTATTGCGACCAGTGGAACTTAAAAGTAAATTTAAACAAGTCGAAAGTGGTTGTCTTTAGGAAAGGTAGAAGACTTGGTTCCTTAGAAAAATGGAGATATAAGAGTGGGTATACTAATAGAAGTTACCAATTCTTATAAATATCTTGGTGTTGTTTAAACATCTCGCCTTTCTTTCTGTTAAAACTTGAACGACAAAGTATCACTAGCTAAGTTAGGGCTGAATAGGGTCTGGTCCCATTTTCTCTTTCACAATCAAGTTCCATTAAAATCCAAATATCAAGTCTTTAACACTGTACAGCGGTCAATATTATGTTATGCTGCCCAAGTCTGGGGCTACGAGCGTTATGATGAATTAGAGAAATTTCAAAGATATTTTGTTAAAAAAAGTGTTTGCTTTGCCCAATTCTACTCCTAACGACATAATTCACCTTGAGGGCTCCATCAACACAGTTTTTTACTTCACATTAAATCTTCATATTAATTATGGCATTAAAATATTTTCTTCTCCTGATTCCCGTTTAACTAAGATTGTAGCCTCAGAAGTTGTTACAAAGAATATTCTTTGGTTTAAATGCTGGTCGGATCTTTTACAGAAATACTCCTCAATAGAATTCAGTTTTAGGCTAGATAATTTATCAGACTGGAAAACTTATGCTTCAGTCTTGCTAGAGGTAATCCGAAGAAGTGATCGGGATGAGTCTGTGAGTCGTGTTCTGAAGTCTGATCGTTTCCTTCTTTATAAAGAGCTGTTAATGTTGGCCTAAATGAAGAGATTAATCTTAAAGATTTGAGCATATTGTTCAAATAAGGGGTGAATTACTCAATCTAAATTGTGTCCCATTGTTTAATAAAGACCCAGATAAAGAGAGGTGCCACTTGTGTAATCTAAATGAACGAGAGATATGTTCCACTTCTTATGTCAGTGTTCTGCACTAGCTCATAATCGTCGATTACTCTTTGGAATGGGTTCAATTTCATCACAGTTTGTGACTTCTTAGCTCTCCAATATCAGTTGATTGCCTTGTTTTTGTAAAATTTGTTTAACAAGCTCTAGATTATAGAAATAATTAATCCAATTAGGCCAATCATTAATGCCTAAAATTTCATAATTAATAATTATAATAAAACAAAATAGTAATTTTATTTGTTATATGTAATTTTGCTTTTCTTTTTATGTATAATTAATAACCAAACTCTGGCAGACGGCTTCATGCCATGCTATATTTAATAGTAATTTACTTATTTTTTGTATGTAATATTTTCTTTGAAATAAAGTGTATTATTATTACTATTATTCATTGTAGTATTCTGCTACCTATTAATATAATGAGATAATAGCAGTATTGCTAGAATTAAAAATTGAAAATTGATTAACCTGAAGTGTGAGTTTAAAGAATAGGCTTTTCAGTTTTTTGAAATTCTCTCGTAAATAACGAAAACGATATTCATTAAACTTGTAATACATTACTGCACAGATATAAGCGTTTCACTTTTAATTGAAATAATTTTCAAGAAAAAGGTTTCTAAGAAATATGTGATATTAAATTTCATATAATATTGAGATTTGTTCAATGATTTTTATGGCTATCTGCTGGACTACAATGTAAATCACTTCAACTAGGGGTGTTATACGAGGTGTGTAAATTAAGTAATGAGACTGATTTTTTATCTTTTTTTTATTCAAATAAAATTACAATTCAACATTGTCCCCTTCAAAGTAACTACCTTGGGAAGCCACACAACGCTGAAGACGATTCTTCCATTCGTCATAGCAGTGCTGGAACTCGGATACTGGAATAGACTTCAGTTGGTCGGTTACGGCTGTTTGAATATTCTCCAATGTTCCAAAATGACGTCCCTTGAGGTGATTTTTCAATTTGGGGAACAAAAAAAAAGTCACATGGACTCAAGTCGGGTGAATAAGGAGGCTGAGGAGCCACAGGAATGTTATTACTGGCCAAATACTCATTAATAGAAATCGCGGTGTGACACGGAGCATTGTCGTGATGCAACACCCACTTGTTTTTGATGTTTGGTCTCACACGCATGACTCTTTTTCGAAGTCTCTCAAGAACTTCTCGGTAAAAATGTTGGTTTACCATTTGGCATTGAGGCACAAATTCTTTGTGAACGATTCCTTGGCTATCAAAAAAGCAAATCAGCATGCATTTGATTTTTGAGTTGCTCATTCTTGCTTTTTTTGGCCTTGGAGAGGTTGAAGTGTGCCACTGCATGCTCTGACGCTTAGTTTCTGGGTCATACTCAAACACCCAAGACTCGTCTCCTGTAATAACACGTTCCAAAAAATTGGGATCGTTTTCAATTGCTCCCAAAAAGTCAAGGCTCCTTTCCTTTCTGATGTCTTTTTGCTCTTGTGAAAGATTTTTCGGAACCATTTTTGCACAAATTTTTCTCATCCCCAATTCATTAGTCAAAATTTGATGAACGGTTGTGTGAGTCAAATTCAACTCTTCGCCGATCATTCGGACTGTCAAACGACGATCTGAACGCACGAGATCGCGGATTCTGCCAACATTTTCGTCGGTTCTTGAAGATGAAGGCCTTCCGCTGCGAGGCTCGTCTTCAATTGATTCCCTTCCTTCTGCAAACGACTTAAACCACCTAAAAACCTGTGCTCTCGACAAAACATTGTCTCCATAGGCCTGGCACAGTTTTTCAAACGTTTCCGTTGCACTGTGCCCAAGTCTGAAGCAAAACCTGATAGCACAACGTTGCTCGTAATTGATGTCACTCATTTTTAAAACGCACTGAAAAAAACCTTGCTCACAAAAAAAGTCACTACGGACAGTGCAACAACTCTAGCATTTTCAAATTTGCACTGGACGT
The DNA here is from genome assembly GCA_011037195.1 of Triatoma infestans. Taxonomy (NCBI): domain Eukaryota; kingdom Metazoa; phylum Arthropoda; class Insecta; order Hemiptera; family Reduviidae; genus Triatoma; species Triatoma infestans. The sequence goes on from JAAEAF010013308.1 coordinate 78,940, forward strand.
GTATCAGATGTTTACTTGCCCTACCACGCATGCGCCGCGTCTCCAGTGTTGCCAGATCGAACACTAGAAAATCAGTCTCATTACTTAATTTACACACCTCGTATGAACCCCTCTCTCCTAACACAGAGATTTATTTTTCCGACTAAATGCTTTTAAGGTGGTTTTTTTTTTGGAGTTAAGCTTTCCTCGAAAAAAAAAATGCTTTTTATTAAGTTGGTATAAATTGAAGACAAACATCTAGTAAGGAATTATAAATTTGGTGAAAATTATTTTAAATTGCAGTTAGAGAAAGTTTATTGTTTGTTTTTCATCAGATTTTTTAATTGTATTCATGGTATAAGAGAAAATCGTCTGAGTATTTTACACATGATTTTAATTAGATTATTGTTATTGTTGGAATTACATTTTTAGACTGTAGCATAGCCTATTATTACTGTCTCATTTTTTTTTTTTACTTATAACGGGGTTTTTATATTTATTATGTTGGTAAATGTGGGCGTGTCCTCTCTTGCTGATTACACTGAGGAAAAAGGAAATTAAAACTCTATACAAGTATGTTGTAGACGTTTGCGTTCTAGCCATTGTATCAGGTTTTTATATACGTTCGCCAAAACATTACTATATTCCTATGGGAAATTAGATCTTTTGAATTTGCAATATACCTATTACATTCCGTTTTAATGACTGTTTACTCTTGCTTTAATAGTTACATAAAATCGTATTTTTTTTTTATCTTAATAAAAAATGCTAATACAAGAGTATTTATGTGATATTGTATCAGAGATATTTTTCGTGATAGCTTTTTTTTTTTTTTTTTTTTTTTTTTTGTGGTCATCGACCACATACATATGTAATTTAAGATACATATCTCCAACTTGTTGGATGTTTCCATTTTTAAAAGGAACAATGTACACAAACCTTTTAAAAAGCGAAAAAACAACATATTATAACGTTTTTCTCTGTAAACTAGCTATTGCAACTAGTTTTAAGTTGGTTCTTATAGATAAAATACTCTAAACTTCAATAAAGAAAACACCAATTTATTGTTATACACAATAAATTACTAAATACAACACTTAATAAAATTACTTCACAGTTTAGACTACAAAAATTCACTTTGTTTCACTTTTTATACACTTTTCACAAACTAGTGACTTCGTTTGTAACTGAAAAACTCTCTCAACTCTCTGCGGTCCCACTATTTATACCGGTGGAGAATCTTCTAGAACCATCTCAATCCTTCCAGAGAGGACTAGAGCGCGTCGCCAGCGCTTCCTAGCGGCCACTAAGAGAACTGGAGGTTCCTACTTCCTCTCCTAGATGGCACCACTGGCCCGCGATACAATATGTTATCCAGGTATCAAGAACCCCCTCTCTTAGCTTAACAAAAACTAGGTCCTAACAAAAACACTTTTAAAAAAACCAGTGTATCAACTTAATTTGCTCTTTACAAGTCTTTATTATGATACTGTTTTGACAAAAACATCCTGATGATAGTCGAACGCTCGGAAACCGGTCGATATCCACAAAAAGAAGCAGGCTATCACGGAAAATATCTCTTAATGCTTTCCAGTTCTGCGGAACGAATCACAACATCTAATATTGTACTTTATTTATTTTAGCTACTAAATAGCTAAAACATAAATCCATTCATAAGTTTTTAGATCAAAGTGATAACTGTCGAACTCACTATATGTATTAGGGCAATCAAACGTTAATGTTGCATATAGTTGAATTTTATGGCTGGTTGATGTAATATTAATTTTTTTTAGAGTTGTAAGAATATGAACCTCTTAACAGCCTTTTTAATTATATTTATCTTGAAATACATTTATTCCCGTCGTTCCGACTCTGTGCAATAATCGTCCCTTGATAATGGACACGCAGAGTGTCGGAACGTCGGGAATAAATGTAATTTATTTCAAGATAAATATAATTAAAAAGCCTGTTAACAGGTTCATATTCTTACAACCCTAAATCAAACGTTTAGTTAAAAATTTCATCTTCGTAGGAAACGTCGGTTGAAATAGCAAGAATTGCAGTTCAACTGTCGTGTGAGGTTCCATTTTAAATATGCTTTTTTGTTACAACTGTACCAAGATATATCAAGAGCGGAAAGTCGCAGAAAGCTCAAAATAATTTTGCGTTTAGGTATCCCGCCACTACATCTGAACAAAAGGTATTGATCTAAATTCATCTACCGGATATGCTACTATTCTACTGAACAGTTTTTTTTTTGCTTCAGTTTCCACGATTTATTTGCGAATGGCTTCAACGTCTTTCTTTAAACTTCGCATATTAAACTACATTGATGAAGGACTGTCACTTTTATTTGTAACATATTTCTAGGTAAACTGTTTTTTGGAATGTTCTAGGGTAATTATTGCAACTTGAAGCTTTCTAACTTAAACGCCACTTTAGTAGAATATACGGTTCTGTCACTATATAATTTTATATCAGAATTATTAGAATTTCAAATTTTAAAGAAAATAAGTTTCATAGTTTTTTCAATTTTTTCCCAAAAAACGGTTCCGACGATTTCTTTAAACGTGGATTGGTAAATTTATTACCAATTATTTGGAATATGATCTTTTGAAATATGAGAGTGAGAGAGGGGGAGGGAGCTGAGGCGTTAGGATTATCATTAATTGGCATAGGCCATATTTCTAGACTTGAGCGCTGTCATATGGCCTGCAATATGGCTACATTCAGTTAACTGGTCCTAAAACTAGTGTGTGTGGAATGTGCGGCTATCCACCATCAGTTAAATTAACCGCTACTTCCTCTAAGAAAAGCATGCAGTTATTTGGGGAGTAGCGGCTTCCCACTATCCATTTACTTCATCAGAACAGTACCACAATACACTTAAACTACATACACTCTACACTTTACAGGCCAAGGAAAAACGTTTTGTACTCTCTTAGATTTTCTCTTCCTGGGAGCCTCTACAGCTCTACCCGGTGATGGGCAATATTGTCTGTAGCTAGAGAATTTTGCTCGGAAGCCGGCAGTGCACTAAGAAAGCTCCAGTGGGCACTATAGATCTTTCAGGTCGCAGGGCAATAAAATAACAATTTAAATCTAGTTTAAGCTTAGCACAAATCGCAAGTTAAATAAAATTTGTCAGTTAAGTGACATATTGTGACAATTGCAATAAGATAAAACTGTGAATATTTCACACACGAGATTTTTATATAAAAGGCTTTTTTCTTCATTTGAAAAATAGAAATCTATGTAATGTGATGGTGTGATATGTATTTGTAGTAGCACGAGCGGTGTTGTAGAAAAAGGGCTTGTAAGTATGTTTGAGAAAAAGAAAGAAGTATTAAGAATAATTAAGAAATCACCACTGTTAACAATAAATATATTATTTTCTAAACAAAATTAAGCACATTACAATATCACAATTATAAATCAGAAGTATATCTAGAATAAAGGCAAATATCTATCATTGGCACTGAGCGATTCCTGAAGTGTTCTGGCTTTGGAAGCAGAATACGAATGTCTTGTTTGAAAGCAGAAGTGAGACTGTCTAAGGAATGCTCTCTAACAAAGCAGTTGGCCAAGTCGCATTGTATTAAATTTTGTGCCTTTGTTTCCCTACTAGCAATGACCCCAATTTACAGTACCTGACTCTAAAATACACTCTTTTTGAAGGTAAATTTACTATTTAATATATTTTACAAAACTATTTATTTTCATTGCTTTCTTCCACTACATCTATATTATGTATATTCCATTTAATTGCATTGTTTATACTGTATTAATTTAAACAGATATATTGAGATAAAATTTATTTAAACGTAATAAATTACAGACACCAAATCCAAGCTCAAAATACCATAAATTTAGCTCAGCTATAGTAATAGCTAATTATTCATAACAAAGTTATTGGTGCATTAAACCACATAGGTATGCAAGTGAATATGTATGATTATAAATCAGGTATCCCATTCACAAACCATGTATATAACTTGTCTTAATGACCTTTAAGTTTGTAGAGTGATTGTAATTATAAAGAGACCTAATGACTCATATACGTATTTTATATCTCTGTTCCTTTCTTTTATTTATAAACCAGAATATTTATATAATTTAGTTTTTTCATTTTTTTATTTAAGTTAATTTAAAAAAAATAAAACATAAAAAGCAGTTACAACATGAATTTCCAGAGTTATTGATTTTTGCGAATATTGCCTAGTGAATGTTATATAAGTACGTAATTGTAACAAAAAAAAAAAAAATATCTTGTGTGAAACACTCACACAACATTCTCTTACTTCAGATTTCAAAATTGAAACTGACAAATAACTGAAAAACGTTCAGGAAAAGCCACTTCCGGTTTATTAATATTCTTGAAACTCGGAAATTTGGCCATCTATCTATTTTTAATTAATTTTGTTTGGATGATAAAATTGTATGATCAATTAAGATCCTTTAGAAGATAGCACTTTAGAAAAAACATAACCCCACCCCTCCCCCAAAAAGCCCCCTTATATGACATTATCAAGAGAAATGTTTCAAATAAAAGTTGTATCTCTTTATACGTGTAGTCACACTTTACTTTGAAGAAAATAGTTGGAGCCGTTTTCAAAAAAAATACCAGAAAATGAAAAATCATTTCAGTAAAACGCACTTCCGGTCATCCGATTTTTTCAAAACGGAACTTTACAACATATTAATTCTAATTAACATATATTTTTTAAGACAGAAATTGTATAATAAACTGAATAGCATTTTTAGATAAAACTAACCCCCCCTCCCCCAAGTGTCCTTAAATGAATTTTCCCGGAGAAATGTTTCAAATAAAAGTTGTATCTCTTTGTATTATACTTGATTATGCCAAGTTTCAAGAAAATCGTCGGAGCCATTTTTGAGAAAATCGAAAAAACGTAAAAAAAAACAAAAAAAAAAACTAGTAAAGTGGTACTTCCGGTTGAGGAATTTTGACAGATGACCCACTGTCGGATCCCATGATGATACCTATGCGTTCACATACACACACACACACACTCACCACTTTCTAATAACTACTTTTTTTGACTCAGGGGACCTCAAAACGGATATTTCCGGTGAAAACTCGGCATCGAAAATTTGGTACGATTACAATACTTCCTCATACTAGGAGTAAGAGAAAGTAATGATAAATAAATGAAACAAACTCTCGAGTTAAATATTACTTATTCTCGCATATTGGTAAGAAGAAGTATTGGAAATTGAGTTGTCACTGGAAATACCCTTTTTGAGTTGCCCTGAGTATGAAAAAAGTTTTTAGCGAGTTGTGTGTGTGTGTGTGTGTGTGTATAAAAAAAAGAAGGGAGGAAGCTCGGAAGCTCAACCTTTGTATTTCGTTAAGGTACTACTACAGGTATCGGACACGAAGTTTTCGATGTATATCATTAAGAAACAGAAGCGTTACTAGAATTCAAAATTAGAAGAAAATATGTTAACCAAACGTGCGACTTTACAGAATTGATTTTTGAGTTTTGTTGGGGGGGGTGTAGGATTTTCTGAAAAGCTACTAAAATTATTTTTTCTTTTAATTTGAAATGTTAACTGTACAGATAAAAATGGTGTTCTTTTTTAACCGTCTAAGGTTTAAATTTAAACTGCCGCCATAACTCAACTGAACATTTCGTTAAGAAAATATTTGTCAAATTAAATTGTGTTAATTGCATTTAAAGAAAATCGTATGTGTGCCTGTTTTACACCAGATTTTTTTTTTTAATTTATTTTTTTTTATTTTTATAAATTTATTTAATGAATGAAAATACTGGTAAAACATGTACAGGTAGGTAACCTCTAAGAGAATGTTGTTTAGTGTAAAAGGGGAAGGTTACTTTAAAAAAAGGTTAAAATAATATAATTATTCTGATATTTAATTTATTGATAAATTTATTTTAACATATTAAAACAAATAAATTTAATTTTTATGTTTACCGTAATTATTTTAGTAATTTCATTTAAATGCGGAAGTCTTTAATTGGAAGATGGCATGGATGGTGATTGTTTTTTTTATTCTATAAAGCTTAAAAATTACTTTTTCGCTCATATAAGATTAAAATTTACAACTTTCTCTTATTGCTGGTAAGTCTTACATATTAAGAGGTCCCTTGAGTACGAAAAAAAAAAATGATCACGTGTATGTGTGTAAAAGAAAATATGTTAAAAGCAAAAAAAAATGACAGGAATCTCAAAGTTAGTGTTCCGTTTAGATACGACTGCCGCTTGTAATGAATAAAGTTTTTGAACGAAATCCATCAAACCGGAAGTGTGCGATTTATAGTGAATGTTTTTTTTTCAATATTAGTTTTTCATTATTTTCTTTAATGAAAATAGTGTTAGTAATCTACCACTTTTAAAAAAAAAGTACCTGTTACTTTTATTTGAAAAAATGATAAGTTTGAAGGAAATTTGTCACTTAAATTTATGTAAACTTACTAGATTAAGTAAAGTAACCAAGAGATTAAGTTAAAGTTAAGTAACTACAAGTGTTTAACACCAGATTTTTTTTTTTTTTGTTAGGATAAATGAAAAAAATTTGTGAAGATTAAATTCAATTTGTGATTTTGTATATTATGATTGTGTTAATAGTAGTGATCCATATAACGTTTAAATCATTTAAATTTAAATAATATAAAATTATAATTTTTACCCACATCCTCGCATCTCATATTATATTATATACGTCGAGTACATATTACATAGCCAGCCCACCTTTATTATTGTTAACGTAGGTTGTGGTTGTTGATTTATTATTTTTAAAGGAAGGTATTTATTAATTACGTCAATGTTGTCATGCAATTTCCGTTTAGACTCTTTATGTTTTTGTTTTTTTGAACTTAGTTTATGTTTCATGAAAAAAAATCTGCTATGAAACACTCACACAACTTTCTCTTACTCCAGTACTCAAAATTATAATTGACAAATTTTATAGTTAGTGTACCAAATTTAATGAAATTCGTCGAAAAGTGAAAACACTGTCCAGTACAACTGTCCGGTTTACTAATTTCCTTGAAACTCGGAATTTGGGTCATATATTAATTTCTAGTTATTTCAATTTGGATGACAGAATTGTATAATCAACTGTGATAGCATTTTAAAGAAAAACATAACCCCCCTCCCCCAAAAGTCCCCTTAAATGAATTTATCAGGGGAAAAGTTTCAAATAAAAGTTGTAGCTCTTTATATGTATAGTTAACAATGCTGGTTTAAAGAAAATCGTTGGAGCCATTTTCGAGGAAAAACCAGAAAAACTGAAAATTATATTTCAGTAAAAACGCACTTCCGGTTATCTATTTTTTTTCAAACTCGGAATTTCAACAACATATTTAATTCTAATTAACATTATTTAGATGACAGAATTGTCTAATATACTGAAACAGCAGTTAAGATGAAAACCTAACCCCACCCCCCCCAGAAGTGCCCTTAAATGAATTTTCCTGGAGAAATGTTTCAAATAAAAGTTAGCTCTTTGTATGTGTAGTTGATATAGCAAGTTTAAAGAAAATCTTCGGAGCCATTTTTGAGAAAATTGCAAAAACGTAAAAAAAACAACTAGTAAAGTGGTACTTCCGGTTGAGGAATATTGACACATAACGCACCGTCAGATCCCATGGTGATACCTAAACGTAATATCAAGTTTGAACTTTCTACGATTTTTCGTTTTTGAGCTATGCTGTTCACATACATACACACACACAGACACACACACACACCCACACCCACAGAGAGACCATTCGCTAAAAACCACTTTTTTGGACTCAGGGGACATCAAAACGGATATTTCCGGTGAAAACTCGATATCGAAAATTTGAACAGATTACAAATCTTCCTCTTACTAGGAGTAAGAAAGTTTAAATTCTTTTATAAAAATGATGATGGAATTTGTGGACTAAAACGTAATTACTTCTACTACCTGTCTGGGTAGGTTAGGGGTTCATCCCCCCCCCCAATCTCAGACTCTGTCATAGGACAACAGAGTAAAATTTGAAATTAAAACAAAAATTTATCAGGTTTTTCTAATTGTATGGGACCACATTAAGAGAAAATCTTGCGAGAGTCGTATAAGATTAATATTAAACAATTGGGGCATGGACATTGACGTGCACATTATACAAATATTCAAAAGGTAGTAAATTTTTCAGTGCAGAATTTTAATTGTGGAAAACTTCTGTCAACTTTTAGTTATAAATAAAAAATATATATATATACTTATTTATCATAAAATTGTGTATTAGAGTGACTGGCATTATTAATGTAATTCACTCTCTCTGTCTCTCATGTGAACTGTATACCATTTCTATTGTAAATGGCTATTTATACCTACTTGGGGATTCTAACTCAAAATATTTAGATCATTAATCATGGGAGTAGATAAAACGAAAAGTCTCTAAAAGCTGGGATTCTCTCAAGAGAGTTATATACTCATTTTTCTTGTCTAATGTGCTAGAATTGTATCAAGGAAAATTAGATTTGTCTTATAAATAAAAAAATATTTATTTTTATTGCGAATTTTAAGTTTGTTTTTTTTTTCTTGTGTCTCATGTGGATTGATTACAGTAGGCCGATATATGACTTTTTTCCATCATGCACACTGAATAGGATGGCTAAAGGGGAAGAATAATTTACGGTCTCTTAACAGAAACACGCATTCGATCTATATTATTGAGAATAAAATATGAATAATTTATATTCTACATCAGAGGATATATATTCCCAACCTTTTTCATGCTACTCGACTTCTGTATAAAGTAAAACTGTTTTTTTTTCATCGTCTTCCTTCAATAATTGTTTATATAGATTGTTACAATATTAAAAGCATAAATTTGAGTGACGAATTTCTTACGTCAAAAAGAGAAACAAAAGTCCCCAGGAAATTCTTGGGAATGCTTACTTTAAGAGATCTTAAAAACCTTTTTTGTGACTTAAAAACTTGTCCGGTTAAAAAAAAAGAAAGTACATTTGAATTATTATTTATAATTAGAATTATTATGTATGGTGAGGATCCAAACCGTACGCTATCCAAAGCCCTACTGGATCCATATAGCTACCCCAAAGAAAAATAACAACAAACCGGCTTACAGAACCGAAATTCAGACCTGGTTCTAAGCCATTTAAGAATTCATTGGAGTCCGAACAAATCTGATCATAACCTTTTAAGATTTATAAGTCTGTAAATGTTAAAGTCGTTAATAAGAACAAAATGAGATGTAGGTGTAATTTAATCAATCACTGGAGTTTATAATAAAAACTACAGAGCAGAAAAATACTTAAAAGATAGCAAAAAAGACAAGCAGAATCAGCGGGCGGATGCAGGCAGCGTCAGAAGACGCAAAAAAAAAACCACAACGCCCTTTCGAGCTACCGTCTCCTGAGATTATAGTCCCTACGAAAACTAGTCTCCACCCCGTTTTTAGTTCCCCTTACAGCAATAAGAGAGTATAAAAATAGATAGCTCAGAAAGCATTTAAAAAAGAATGTTTCGAATTACGCCAAAAACATCATCTTTTAAGAGTACTTAACTTACCAGTCTAAACTAATCTAGAAAGTCATGAAATCATCAGCAAGAACACCAAAGTGCTGTTACAATGGGGGAGGGGGAGGGGCTATGACTCCTTCGTAGAATAAAATGAAATTCCGAAGCGTGAGAACAGTACACGAAGTTTAAACATTAGCCATGTGTTCAGAATGGATAATTAGTGTTGCTAGATCTGCTTAAGCGGCAAGATCTGAGGAATGGTGTATAAGAAGAGTAATTCCAGCAGCAATTTCAGGATGGAGACTATTACATAAAGCTCTGTAACTACTTCACACCACCATCTTCAGAGTTATAGTTGGTGTTAATAAGAAATATATTCATTAACAAAATGAATGCCTTTTCTATTTTTTTTTTTTTTAATTAGTGCGCATCATCTGAGGTAATTGACACTCGGAGCTTTTTCAGTTCTGGCCTCAGGGCAGTGTTTTTTCAGTGCAGTCACATTCTTCATCACTAAACAGTGAACTGTTGCGGCTTTTAGGGCGAGATTTAAGAACAGCATAGCAACGAGCTTAGACTTCCAAGTTCCAAGTGTATGTAGTGCGTTATCATTGAGCTAATCCTGACCCTCTTTTTCGCAAATTTTTTTTTAGTGATACATTGTGCAACAAGAAAAGTGGTCTAGTGATTCATCTGGCATTCGCTCATTTTCAAAAGTAATTAAATATTTTAAACTTTTTAAACCTTGATAAAAATGATTCATAAATACTATAAATCTGGTTTGTGGAAATAAGTAATACTGCTTCAAGGTTGAATAATAACCTTCAGATTTTTCGTTAATTCTTCGCTTTCCTAAAAGGTCTTCTATCCAGCTTTTCTTTTTTCGCCACTTAGTCATCTGTAAAGGCTGAAATTTGTCCTTTTGTTAAGATTTTTTTGTTCTATTTCTCGTCTCTTGTCTTTGTACAATATTTTTTCCTTTACTACTTCCTCTTCCTGAGAATAAAAAAAATTTGTTTTTTAGCGAATGATCTGTGTTCGTGTAACAAACTAATTCAAAAACGAAAAATTCTTAGGAACCTGAACAACTGAGGAACTTGATATTCCGTTTAGGTAAAACAGCGTAATTCTTACGAAAGTTTCGGGAAAAATTCATCAACCTCGGCCGCGACTTTACTGATTTTTTTTTTTAAATGTAGAACCATTGCTAGTTCAGCAATTAAAGTCCTTGCAGTTCCTTATTTGATCAATATACACAATGTTCAGTCAATGTACTTCAATCTTATACCATTTTCTCGGTTCAACCTTACAGAAACCCCACTTCAAGTAACATTAAGTATAACTTTACATTTAGTAAACAATTTAACTTTTTATGCAATTGATTCGAAAATTATTGAGGTTTTGAGTATGGAAGTTCTAATTAAGAACAACGATTTGAAAATTAAAAAAAACTAAAATAAAAGAAATATAAATTTGACTTACGTACAATAATACACACACACTGTAAGACATGTTTTTAGTTTTTGCTTTACTTTTTTAATATTTCAGTGTAACAATTACAAATGCCGTTATTTTTTGACAATAGATGTGCCCTACTAAGATCAGAACCATTCCCGAAATATCTAGGAAAAACATAAAAGATTAGTTTTTTTTGAAAATTTGGGAGGGTCTGCAATGCTGGATAACATCCGGTTTTTATCTGTCGTAGCATGCATTTTGTTTTCTTCCTTTGATCGGTTTTGATCTTCCTGACGATGGAATTTGCTCTGACAGCAAATTCACCAAGTTCGTGTAAGAGAGTTCACTTCAACGTAATGTTACTGTAGACTCACACTTGTTGGTTGTATGTATGTGGGAAGGTTATAAGGTTATGTTATAACGTTAAGTATATTGATTTTTGGTATGAAGTTTTTTGGCTGTTATTATTTTGATTTTCACTAGGATGATAAATTTTGAACCTTATTTACAGCCATTATTTTATTTTATATTTATTTTTTCATTACTTTTAAATTACAATTTCTCCCATTACTTCACAATATACACAATGTTCAGTCAATAATGTTCAGCCGTTTCAACACTATACGTGTCATTATCTAGGGATTCTTTCTTTATTTCTTTTACAATACTCTGTTAATTTTTCTATGTGATATGTTGCTAATTATTATAAGTTATAACTAATACCAAGGTCTCGTTTTATTTTTAATTTAGATTTTTGATTTTGTAACAATGATGTGTTATAGTCATTTGTTTTTTTATATTTTGTTAATTAATTAAAAATTAGTCGCCTTATTCGTTGTATTAGTTGTGTGACCCTGTGGTTACTATTTTAATTACACTGAGTTTTAATTTATATTTGAAGTTTCTATGGCTGTGAAGAGTCTACCATGAACATTCGTTACTAAGGTGACTCAAATAATTACAGCCATAGAAACTTCAAATATGAAGTAAAACTAGTTATAATTAAAATGGAAACCACATGGTCACATAACTAATACAACGAATAATGCGACTAATTTTTAGTAAATTAACAAAATATAAAAAAACAAATGACTGTAACACATCATTGTTACAAAATCAAAAATCTAAATTAAAAATAAAACGAGAACTTGGTATTAGTTATAATAATAAGCAACATATCACATAGAAAAATTAACAGAGTACTGTAAAAGAAATAAAGAAAGAATCCCTAGACAATGACACCTATAGTGTCGAAACTTTGGGAGAAATTGTAATTTAAAAGTAATGAAAAAATAAATATAAAATAAAATAATGGCTGTAAAGAAGGTTCAAAATTTATCATCCTAGTTAAGTATATGAACATAACCTTATAACCTTTCCACATGTACTCGTATACAACCAACAAGTGTGAATCTACAGAAACATTTCTTGAAGTGAACTCTGTAATGACATAGCAATGTTAAAGCCTTCACAAAATATAACAAAAGGAAAGAATAATTTATAACTAGTGGTCCCACAGCCGGCCGCTGCCTTTTCAATCAAAGGTATCAAAGACAAGCACCAATAAAGCCCTGACTATTGACAGAAGCCACCTGGTCTTTAAAAGTCTGGCCACTGACCTGAATCACTGATCGCCGACCTAACCAAGGTCGCACGCTACTAGAGATGTCTTAGTGTTAGAACTTACTTACACACTTGACATCGTTGAGTAAGACTAATATAAACTTCGCCCCACTGTAAGAGGGGATCATTATATCATTCATCATTATACGAGTAGCCACATCATTATACAGTATCATTTTACAGCAGCAGTTATACTTGAGTTCCGAGCGCGTCCCTATACAAGGTTTATCTTATAATTATTTTCATAGTTGTGCATATTAGTTAATTTATTATAATCATTTTAAATTATTTGTTATTTAACACTTAAAATTATTTATTTACTTTTATCAAATCATATTAATTGTAGTTACCATTAGGCTCATTCAAATTATTGTTAAAATATATATTCTATTTTTATAAATTCAGTAATTCAAGCAATAACTCTCTAAACTAACTTCCGCCTAATAAATCCCTCTTCAAGACATCTAACTTCATACCTCAGGAATCACGACAATTGATTCCACTACAACTCTCTACTAGAACTTGGTGAATTTGCTTTGGCGATACCGGTCAGGAACAAAACTAATATGCACGGGATAAATACCGGATTTTGGTGTTCCGTTTAGGAATTCAATCACCGGAGTGCCACTTCACTAAACGCTTCTTTTATATATATATAGTTGGAGGAACCTAAAACTATCATATATAACAACCAACAAGTGTGAGTCTGCAGAAACATTTCGTTGAAGTGACCTCTCTACACGAACTTGGTGAATTTGCTCTGATCATGGATGAAAATTCGAAACCGGTCAGGAACAACACTAAAATGCATGCTACGACGTATACAATACCGGAGATTAGTTTTTTTTTTTGTTTATTAACACTTCCTGACCTAAATACGACAATTTCCATACAAATGGGAAGGTTCGAACAAGAAATCCTTCAATTTAAACTTTGTTAGAATGGCTGAATCATAAGAGTGTTTTCACATCAAATATATATATTTTTTTTTTAAATCAATTATTTTGAATTATTTATAACTATTCCTCTAAGTAGAAATATGTATATAAATGAGAGAAGAAGAACAATTTAATTAAGACGTGACAAATTAGGATTGATGGATATCTAATAATGAAGTGCATTCTAAAGCAAGGTCAAACGGTGCAGCAAACTATCTTTAAATGTGGTTGGAGAGCAGTTTTGTAGAGATTAGATTGCTGCTAAAGGATTAAGATATGAACAGAGCCTTTAATGAAACCTATTTAAGGTAGGATAGATTTGGCGTAGTGGAATGTTGTAATCCGTATCTATCATTAGATAGTGTAATCTTCAAAGAAAATGCATTTTTAGAAATATTCAAATTTCTGGGACATAAAAAAAAAAAAAAAAACAAAAAAAAAACACATATTTTTAATTGGAATATATTTGGCAGAAATCGGGTGATAACATTATCAAAAGTATTGTTCTATATATATATATATATAGAGGTTTTCCTTTTTAGATAAGGAATGATTATTTATGGTTTATATTCCAAAAATAATAGTTCTATAATGTTGAGTCAGCATATAAATAAAAAGGTTAAAATATGGTTTTAAATTAGATTACTAACCCATTTATTTTCTCTGTTTTAAAATAATTTTGTAAATAAAGATTGAAATCAGTTCTTAGCTCTAGTATTACAGCCAACTATAGACGAATGTATATATAATCCAAACACCGTTGTGTTATATGAGACTATTCTTACCGCACCCTCAGTTATCTTCAGTATTCCCACACCTGATGAAGGTCGATTTCTTTATCTCTATATATGTCTATTTCTAATCTTGAATGGAATATATTTTTGACCTTCAACTTTTAAATATTTTTCAATTTATTCCCACATGCATTTTACAGTTAAATTTATAGATACTTTAAGTCATATAATTTTTTTTTTTTTTACTTTCTCTTTTTTTCTCTAAGAGGAAGATTGCTAGCGTGTCAAATTTTCGAAATTTGAGAGTTTTTCAGATCGGAAATACATGTTTTGAAGTCTCCTGAAGACGAATTTTTTTTTTTTTTTAGTCATTTGTGTGGTGTTATGAAAACAAAATAAGTGAAAAACGCTTAAAAGGAAACTGAGGGGACCGAAATATTCTTTCAGGTTAAAAAAAGTTCTCTGCCATTGTACACGTAAAAAATCTGGTGTGAAACACTCACACAACTTTCTCTTACACCCGTTCTCAAAATTATAATTGACAAAAGTTATAGAATGTGTACCAGATATAACGAAATTTGTCGAAAACTGAAAAAACTGTTCAGTAAAAGCGCACTTCCAGCTTACAAATGTTCTTAAAACTTGGAATTTAGGCCATCTATTTATTTCTAATTAATTTTTTTGGATGACAGAATTGTATAATCAACTATGATACCACTTTAGAGGAAGCTGTAACCCCACCCCTCCGCTAAAAGTGCCCTTAAATGAATTTTCCCAGAGAAATGTTTTAGATAAAAGTTATTGATCTTTGTATGTTTAGTTTATATAGCTAGTTTCAAGAAAATCGTCGGAGTCATTTTCGAGAAAATCGCGAAAAAGTGAAAAATTATTTAGTAAAGTGGTAAAGTAAACGCACTTTCCGGTTATCCCGATTTTTTCAAACTCGGAATTTCAACAACATATTTAATTTTAATTAACATTATTTAGATGATAGAATTGTCTAATAAACTGAAATAGCACTTTAGATGAAAACCTAACCCCACCCCTCCCCCATAAGTGCCCTTAAATGAATTTTCCTAGAGAAATGTTTCAAATAAAAGTTATAGCTGTTAGTATGTGTAGTTGATATAGAAAGTTTGAAGAAAATCGTTGGAGCGATTTTTGAGAAAATTGCAAAAACGTAAAAAAACCAACAAGTAAAGTGGTACTTCCGGTTGAGGAATTTTAACAGATGACCCACTGTCGGGTCCCATGGTGATACCTAAACGGAATATCAAGTTTGAACTTTCTACGATTTTTCGTTTTTGAGCTATGCTGTTCACATACATACACACCACACACACACACACACACGCACAGACCATTTGCTAAAAACCACTTTTTTGGACTCAGGGGACCTCAAAACGGATATTTCCGGTGAAAACTCAATATCGAAAATTTGACACGATTACAATACTTCCTCTTACTAGGCGTAAGAGAAAGTAAAAAGATAAGTTTATGCATTAAAATTACAAATAAAAAAAAGACACAAAATTGACCGAATTCGAATACTTAACTGAAATGTTTTGACAATGGCACTGCCTTTACCTACTCAAAGACAAGCGGAACAGTGGCAGCCATTGTTTATTTTGTTCCATCTAACGAAAAAAAATAAGCTAAAATATCTGCTTGACGTTGTGAGTGGCAGAAAACAGGTATATTTTGTTCGTACGGGAAGTGTAATCTTTTTGTGTTAAGTGATATTTTTGTTTCTTGTTAAAAAAAAAAATAAAATGTATGAAATTAAATAGTATTTTGTTCGGGACCGCAATATGATTTTGTGTTAACCGATTTTTCATGTTAAGCGTTTTCGTGTTAAACATTTTTTTACTGTACTTATAAAGTGTGATTTTTATTGAAAAGTTTTTTTTTTCAGTTTTCCGCAGTTTTTTCTATCACATTCATATATGCTGACTGACACATTAGTACACATTGCCCACTGGGACAGTATTAGCTCAATCGGACAATAATTAACAAACACCGTAACAAACATGCTATAAAGACAATTATTTTTAATAAAACAAAAAGCCATGTACATTTGATGATTGTAACAGCAACCGAAGAGAGATCAGCAACCAATGACAGTTCGATACAGTTCAATACAGTTGAGGACAGTTCAATATATCCAATCACTACGTGTCATTACTCATTTACCACTCTACCTTATACATTTCTCTGTTGTAAAGTCTAGGCAGTCTGTGTTTCTTAAATTAATATATTGGTTAACCAGTGTTAATAAAGTCAATCTCATTTCATCAACCAGACAAATTCTCTCCACCTAACACATCCATTATAATGATATTCACTGAAGAAATCATTTTGTGGAAAACAGAATAGCAATTAAGAAAAAAATGATGGATTTGTTTACTTCGTTCGCGATATAATCTTTTCTAGTAATGTTCCGCGAGGTAAATAGAAAAATATCTTCCCGCTTGCCACATCACCATATACTGTCGCGGCACAAACGCTCGATATTTTGGCTATACGCCTAAGAATGTGGTCAACAAAATTTTTGATTGATCCTAAATTGGTGGAATGATAATCGCTCTGATATAACAGCGAACAGCAGCCTCGCCAAGAATTTGAGTTGATAGTCCTAACTGGTTAAATCCTATCGCGAGCTATAAGCCTTCAATGTCGCGGCCGTTTGGTTTGCTATTGGCTCGAAGAAACACTTTTTTTTTTGTTTCCTATTCAAAGCAATCGAATATCCATTTGCCGGTAATTGTGCGACCCTTCTTTTAAACTTTCTTTTCCCAAATGTGGTCACATTTAGCCATTTCCGGACCGGCCAAATTAAAATTTCTTTTAGGAATAATACTTAGCATACAATATAAATAAAAGAAATCTAGCACCTCATAAGTGAATTAATTGAAGAACGATTATTGTTTTAACATAACCAAGAAATTAAAAAAAGCTTTGTAAAAATGAACAGAAGTAAGTAAATGATAAAATTGTGTTTAGTCTGTTAGAAAAAGCAAGTAGAAATTGTGATTTATTATTATTTAAGTAATCGCACAGTTTAACTAATAAACTAGCGGCATTATGGAGGGTAGTGGTTGGGAAGGGTTGAAATATTAAGCTATTTGCATTTAATATATTTTTATTTGAATTAATATTTTTTTTGTCTCATGATAGTTCTAATACTTATTTAATTTAGCATATATAATATCTTATAATATATACATTTATTCTTCCTTCTCTGATTTCTTCTTTCGTCTCTGATCCGCATGCTTCCGGACCGTCCATCCGTCTGTCATTACAAAATATAGGAAATAACAATTTATAGTGTAGTTTTTATAGGATTGGACTGAGAAAATTATTGTAGAAGAGAAAAGGACATTGATTGAACACTGATGTATTAACTCATAAAAAACAGAGTACTGCAAGGACTTTTTACATCTGATTTAGAATAGTGGTACCGTGAGTTGAAATGAACTGACACAGTGTTGGTGATAGTTATGTTTTCTTGATGTTTGAATCTAGCTGGCCTTATCGTGGAAAACTTCCCTTACTTCTCCTTCCAATTATAAAATAAAAATAACACGGAATAAAAAAAATATAATAAATAAAACAAAAAAAATTAAATTAAATTAAAAAAATGTATATATTTATTTAAAATAATATAAAAAAGAAAAATTAAAAAAATTAAATATAACCAAATATTATAATAAATAAGTAAATAAAGAAATTAATAAAACTACTTCTCCTTCCAATCTTCTAGGGGTTCAGGTAGGCCGATCCTGGATCTTGAATTGCTTGTCGTAGGGAGATGCTACATCTCATGTGATTAGTTGAGTAACGTAGCTATGGGCGAAGTCGGGCAGGCAGATTGTCGTATGATTTTTGGCTGAGGGCAAGACCTTGGCCAGCAATCCTTGACAGATTTTTTAAAATTATTTCTCCTTGGTCGTAGCCGTCACCTTCTTGCTTAACCGTACCCTTTTCCCCACTTCGAGGACCGGTATTTTGCATGCCGGTCATGAGCGGCTCCTTGGTAGCCCTGTACCTTATCCACTTATCCTTAAACATTTGGCTTCAACAGCCTAGCACCGTACTTAATCGCCTTACCCATAGCAATTCTACCGGGGTCCAATTCGTTGTGGAATGTGGTGAGTTATGTAAGCACTTCTCCAATAGCCAAACTGAATCGCCGTAATTCTATCTCAAAAAGTAGTTTTATATTGTAAGCCCATGATTTCTGTTCCTCATAATACCGCTCAAATTTAAAATTCATTTGAGGTTTCTTACCTCCCTCTAAATTCTCACTTGGCTCTTCAATTGTTGTTTGTTTTTTATCGCTTTACCATCATCGTCAATGAAATACTAAACAATTTGCATTCAATATATTTTTTATTCGTATTGAATAAAACTTCGCAGTAATACTTTTTTTTTTATTTTATATGATATTTTCCATTACTCATTTATTTACGGGTGTCATCGTGTGCCTGCCTTGTTGAACCAATCATATTTCATAATTATCCAGGAATTATTATTAGAGTATGTAAAGTAACTTTGCTCTGTGCAAGTCTGTGTTGTCACACTGTCTGAAAAACGCATCCTGAAGATGGGCGAACACCCAAAACCGGTCGATGACCACAAAATGAAGCAGGCTACCACGGAAAATGTCTCTGAAGAATTATTACGACTTTGTAAAATTTGCAAAATTTTGTTTTATCCAGAAATACATATTTTGAGCAATTTGTCTATCTCTCTATTACTCTCTATACAATACGCGCATGCGTATATGTATATGTATGTTTGTGTTTATATAAGTGAATAGAAAATCTCACAAATGATTAACTAAAGAAACTTCTGATTTTGTATTCCTTTTAAAATCACCCAGGTTTGTGGACTTGAATATATTGTGGTCCATCAAAATAAAGTAGATTACCGTTTTCGAGATTTTCTCGATTATATTACTGACGGATTTTTTTTTAAAACTTGTGGACAAACTTTCATTACTAACTTACTGTATAAAAATGTAGGGGGTTCTCCGGTTCCTATAACACTAGACATATCTTTAAACAACCAGTTCATGGGATGTTGTGGTGGTTGGTGGAACAGTTTAATCAAGTTAGGTCTCTCCTTTTCCCTATTTTATATATTTGACCAAATCTCTCTAAAAACAAAGCGAATGTAAGTAGAAAAACCAATGAAATTATAAACTAACTGATAAATAAACAATTTTTCCATTAGTTAACATTCGGAATATATTGATAACAGATTTAAATTCAATTTAACCACCATATGTATAGGGTTGGTGCAAAAATAATGCAGGTTTTTATATGCCAAAAAAAAATTATTATAATTTGTATAAAACTAAGATTATTTATTCAAAATATGTTCCATCATTATCAACACATAGTTGCCAACGTGTCAGAAGCATTTTTATTCCAGTTTCTAAAAAATCTTTATTTAAACTCTCAATAAACTCGCGGAAGGCATTTTCGGTTTCACTTCGGTCCCTAAAATTTTTTCCTCTTAAGAAGTTGTCCAAATGTCTAAATAAGTGGAAGTCCGTCGGCGAGAGATCGGGGGAGTATGGAGGGTGCGGAAGTGTTTCAAATTTCAATTCCTGAAGTTTCCTGAGAGTTGGCATTGCGATATGTGGCCTGGCGTTATCGTGATGAAGAATTGGTCCTTTCCGATTCACCAATGCTGGACAAAGATTTTGCAATTTCCTATGCATTTTGTCAATTTCTTGACAATATGTTTCAGCCGTGATTGTTTCGCCAGTATTTAGGAAGCTGTAATGAATAACACCTGCAGTAGACCACCACACTGTCACCATTACTTTTTTCGGGTGCAGGCTTGGTTTCGCGAAATGTTTTGGTGCTTCATCCTTGTCCAGCCACTGGCCTGACCGTCTCCTGTTGTCGTATTGGATCCATTTTTCATCACATGTCACGATTCGATTAAGAAATGGTTCATTTTGGTAGCGCAACAGAAGAGAATTGCAAATTTCAAAACGCCGATGTTTTTGGCTCTGGGTCAATTCGTGAGGTACCCACGTGTCGAGCTTTTTAACTTTACCAATTTGTTCGAGATGGCGAACGACTGTTGAGTGGTCAACACTAACTTCTCTCGCAAAGTCCCGAGTGGTTTTGCGAGGGTTATCTTCCACCAATGCCCTAAGATGGTCGTGATCAACAACAGAGGGCCTACCGCGACCTTCCTTGTCTTCGAGATCAAAATCTCCAACACGAAATTTTTGGAACCATCGCTGCACTGTACATTCACTGATGCTTCCTTCACCCCAAACAACATTGATGTTACGCGCAGTTTGAGCCGCACTTCGACCAAGTTTGAACTCGTAAAAATAAATTTGACGAAAATCTTGTTTTGACATGGTGAATATCGGAGGTCTTAACTCATACAAAATGGAACACAAACTAAACTGATATTTGAGGAAAAACAACATTAATAAACATTGTTTATAATCCATTACCTAGACTGGAGGATTATCTTTGTTTACTTGGCAAGCAGAAGTAAACAAAAGATGAAAGTTCAAAAACCTGCATTATTTTTGCACCAACCCAATACAAATCAACATGCCGTTAGCGCTGTTGGTCGTTATGAGAAATTCGACAAAAGTTTAATGTTATCAATTATTTCCACTAGAGAGCAAAGTTGATGTTATTTAAATAGACGGATTATTACCAAGGGAACGTACTTATCCCGACTGACCTTGTAAATAATTTAATAAACTATTGTTATTCATTTACATTTTGCGGCCTGTTTTGTGTATAAATTTACATAATTCTAATAATAGAAACCACTTTCTGTTTTATAATCTTGGTAGGATCTAATGTTTATTGTTGACTAAAAAGAAATTGTGGAAGGAGAAAGTTACATTGTTTACATCATGGAGTTTAAATTATCCAGTAAAGTTAAGCTGAATATGTATTTCAAGATAATGTAATGGAATCAATTTTCCATTGAGATAATTCGCCACACAAACGCTGACATCCTCATGTTGCTGACAGCAGCCGTATCAAGGCTAAGCAATAAGCTTTATCCACCTTCTGTCACGTTCACTGCGCAGGAGGATGAATGGACTAAAACATCTCTAGAAGCTTTCTTTAGTTCTCATCAAGAGTTAGAAGAAATCAATAAAAATCGGGCAATTTAATGGCTTCAGACTTTTAAAAAGCAACATATAAATATAAAACACTTTGGTTTCGGGTTGAAATCGCGTCCGTGTTTTTTTTTTTTTTGTAAACCGACATTTCTCCCATTTTACAATAGGCTTCTTCAGGATATTTCGCCTCTAAAGGTTTAGCTTTGATACTACTCTGAAGAAACCTATTGTAATATGGGTGAAACGTCGGTTTACCACAAACCACTGGAGCGGCCTCAACCTGAAGATCTAAGTGTTTTACTGTTAATGACCGCGGAAGCCTGAAAGATTTTATAAAATTAATAATCAGTAAAATAATCATTTGAAGAGTTAAAAGCAAGCCATCAAGAAGGAAACAGCCAGTTTATAACAGGTATTCAAGAACCAGAGCTATTTTTGAGAAGTCTGCAACACAATTCTCTAAAAGTTACTCAAAAAAACCTGATTAATGTAAACAATTAATCATCTGCATTCATCATTGTCAAAAAGCTCTTATACAAGCCAGAGTGTTTCACAAAACTAGGCCATTCCAGCTATAATCGATTGTCAGAACATGCAAGAGATCTAATTAGCTACCAATGCCCAAACAAGCTGGAACTATCTAACAACCAACGCTACAATTCTATATCACCATCCACCTCCATCACCCGGTCACTCTGTTCTCTTTACTCTGTCTCTTCAAAAGTTTGTTAAATAATTATCATTAGTATTATATAGATGATATAATCATATGGTATTAAAATAGCACTTTAGAGAAAGTATAACCCCACCTTTCCCCACAAATAAACCTCCTTAAATTAATTTTCCCTGAAAAATGTTACAAACAGTAGTTGTAGCGCTTTATATGTGTACTTGCAATACAAGTTATTCAAGGAAATTGTTGTAGCGGTTTTGGAGGAAATAGCAAAAGACTGAAAAATCAAGTGGTACTTCCCGCTTGACAGATTTTTATCAAAACCTTAATGTCAGGTGGTTTCTTCTGGTGAAACTTAAACGGATACTATACAAATTTTATAGTATGTGTACCAAATTTAATGAAATTCGTCGAAAACTGAAAAAAACTGTTCAGTAAAAGCTCACTCCAGTTTATTCATTTTCTTGAAACTCGGGGTTTTGGCCATCTATTTATTTCTAATTAATTTTTTTTTTTGATGATAGAATTGTTGACACGATTGATGACACGATTACAATACTTCCTCTTGGCAGTATAGTAAGAGAAAGTAAAAAAAATAAAAAATATATATAAATTTTTATTTTATGAATTTTGATTACTACACTGATGGACAAAATTAACGCACCACCCTTATTTTTTTTATAATTTCCAATTTGTGCAAATTTTGGACTTTAAAAATATTGTTGGTTGAAAAAATAAGTCATTTGAAAACGAAATTGTATTTTACATAGGTAAATCAAAGGCACATAA
This sequence comes from Triatoma infestans, assembly GCA_011037195.1. Taxonomy (NCBI): domain Eukaryota; kingdom Metazoa; phylum Arthropoda; class Insecta; order Hemiptera; family Reduviidae; genus Triatoma; species Triatoma infestans. The sequence continues at coordinate 101,759 of JAAEAF010013308.1, forward strand.
TGAATTTAAAAAAAATCTTAAAAAAAAAGAAAATGTTTAAAGAAAACCTTCTCAATACTGGGTATTTCCTCCTCTGGCACGAATTACGTCTCTTAAACGCCTTTGGATAGATTCGAAGAGGTTTTGGATGAAATCCTGAGGAATGCTGTCTCACTCTTCTACAACAGCCCTTTCCAATTCATCAAGGGTGCTTGGACACGGATTCCGACGTCGTACTCTTCGCTTAAGTTGGTCCCAGACGTGTTCAATTGGGTTCAAGTCTGGACTCCGTGGTGGCCATACCATACGCTCAATCCCAACCTCAATCAGGTCTCAGCAACAATTCGTGCTCTGTGGGGTCTGGCATTATCATCTATTAATAAGAATCCCTCGCCGATGTAAGGAGCAAATGGCAGTACTTGTTCTTTGATATGTTTTCTAAGTACCTCTGAGACGTTAAAGACCTTCCGCGCATAACAACCAATTCAGTACGACCATCGAAGGAAATACCACCCCAGAACATCCGTGAGCCCCCACGAAATGCCACCTGAGGGACCATACAGCATGGCGCGTACCTCTCTCCTGGGCGTCTCCATGTGTAATTACGGCCATCTGAAGAATTTAAACCCACTCTCACCTCATCTGTAAAGAGCACTCTCTTCCATTTGTCTAAAGTCCAATTCACATGTTCACGTGCAAACTGAAGCCTGGTCATTTTGTGGACTGTGGTAAGGAGAGGGCCACGAGCAGGATGTCGGGCTCTAAGGTTACTTTCGTTAAGTCTTCTTCTAACAGTCCTGCTGGAAATGGAAACATTTCGGACCTGCCTTATGAGACTTTTTATCTCATTTCCCGTGATGCTCCGGTTTCTCAAAGCCAGGTGCCGGATTTACCTATCGTCTCTCTCTGCTGTACATCTAGGCCGACCTTGCCCCTCTCTTCTTGAATGACCTCCTGTCTCCCTAAATCGCTTTAGAGCCCTGCCTATAGACGAGTGATGTACGCCCAGTCTCCTAGCGACTTCACGCTGACTGTACCCTTCCTCTAGCAAAGTCACAGCTTTAACGCAATCATGTTCACTTAAATTACTTACTGCGGCCATTGAACAAAATTCTTTTTAAAATGCACAAAGATAAAAAACAAAAAAGTTCAGGGTAAAGAGAAAGAATGAGTTAGAATAAATTTTATGTGTAGATTGGATGGGTCGGGTCAAAGGCTATGTTTGTGAAAATGGGATTAAAGAGTAAAGAAAGTATTATTCATGGTTTATATTGACTCTGATATCACCCAAATATCAATAGTTCACCAAAACAAAATCGGGAAGATAATTTATTTCATTTTAACTAAACAAAAATTGAGTGGTGCGCTAATTTTGTCCATCAGTGTATTAAAAAAAAAAAAATTGGAATATTTATATTATTTTTATAAAAGCCGAATGCAATGAATCTACGTCATTTTTTGAATTAATGACTCTGGTGTTTAAATTAATAGTATGGCGTTGCTTTTATAAATTATTCCATCAGTCTTTTGTTATAAGAGTTCTCTTCTCCATCTAAAATCTTGATATTGTCAAAATCCAGAGCTTAAAGTCTTTGGAGAACATACTTCTTTTTTAGTACCCATCACATTTCTCTGCAAATATTGTCCATTGCAAATTTTACTGTACTGTATACGTATTCATTATACCTTTTTGTTTGTTTGTTTTTTTTGACTTTGCAAAAAAATTTCTTGTTCGTAACTGTAAAAATAAGAAATTTATGTATTCCAACATTCTTGATAATTTTTGTTTTATTGTTACTTAATAAAAATTGATATGAAGAGAAATTTTCAGTAAGCATTTGGTTTATTTAAGGAGACATTTTGATTCGTTCTGTTTTCTTGAATGTTTTTCCTTTTTTTACTATATTTCTTACTCCTAGTAAGAGGAAGTATTGTAATCGTGTCCGATTTTCGATATCGAGTTTTCACCGGAAATATCGTTTTAAGAACCCCTGAATCCAAAAAAGTGGTTTTTAGCAAATGGTGTGTGTGTGTGTGTGTGTGTGTGTGTGTGTGGTGTGTGTGTGTTATGTGAACAGCATAGCTCAAAAACGAAAAATCGTAGAAAGTTGAAACTTGATATTAAGTTTAGATGTCATCATGGGATCTGACGGAGCCGTTATCTGTCAAAATTCCTCAACCGGAAGTACCACTTTACTAGTTGCTTTTTTTACGTTTTTGCGATTTTCTCAAAAATGGCTCCGACGATTTTCTTTTCACTTGCCATATTAACTACACATACAAAGAGCTACAACGTTTATTTGAAATATTTCTCCGGGAAAATTCATTTAATGGCACTTCTAGGGGAGGGGTGGGGTTAGGTTTTTTCATCTAAAGTGCTATTTCAGTTTGTTAGACAGTTCTGTCATCTAAATAATTTTAATTAGAATTGGAGATGTTGTTGAAATTCCGAGTTTGAAAAAATCGGATAACCGAAAGTGTGTTTACTTTACCACTTTACTAAATGATTTTATCACTTTTTAGCAATTTTCTAAAAACTATTAGGCTCCGCCTATTTTCTTGAAACTTCGTACCTAAACTAAGCATACAATGATCTACACTTTTATCTAAAACATTTCTTTGGGAAAATTCATTTAAGGGCACTTTTAGGGGAGAGGTGGGATTATGTTTTTGCTATAAAGTGCTATCATGGTTGATTGTAAAATTCGATCATCCAAAGAAGATTAATTAGAAATAAATAGATGGCCAAATTTCGAGTTTAAAAGAAATTAGTAAACCGGAAGTGCGCTTTTACTGAACAGTTTTTTTTCAGTTTTCGACGAACTTCATTAAATTTGGTACACAAACTATAACATTTGTGAATTATAATTTTGAGAACTGGAGTAAGAGAAAGTTGTGTGAGTGTTTCACACCAGATTTTGTAGATTAGGCTAAATGGCTAAATTTTTATGTAAGGATTCGACTGTGGGGAGGGACCAAACCTCCATTGGCTATTCAAAGCTCCAGTGGGTCCAAAAAGCTACCCCAAGAAAAACAACAAACAAGGTCTAGAATAAAAATTTAGATCCGAGTCTAACCCATCTATGGTTCACTGTAGTCCGGACTATAACCTTAACTACCCGGAAATAGCTTAAGCACTTCTATATTTTGTTCCAACAAAGGTCCTTAACCTAAATTCCTCACAACCCGGGCATACTGTCATAAGATTGATGGGTGTTTCTTCTCTGTCTCGCAGACTCTACAAAAGGAGTCTCTGGCATGTCCCCCATTAAGTAGAGTTTGTCTGTTTAAACCACAGTGCTCAATAAGGTATCAAACCAGATGTATGAGAGAGGTCCGTGAAAGACACGGCTACATCTCTCACTAAAAGCCCTGTCCGGAACCCGAATGTGAATCTTAGACTGCCGACATCCACCTCCACTGTGCTCATCCGTATGGATAACTGGAAGCTTCTTGGCAGATATGTGCATGAAGACACACCAACATCAGGCTCGGGACACCACCTCATTCCCTGTAGCCTAGACTAGAGCACAACCTTCAAAGAAGAAATTTTTGGGTAAAATTGTTGTCCCAATTTATTTGAAATCCTGATCCAGAACTGCCGACAGAAAATACTAAGTTTTGGTTAATAAAGAAGGGTTGACATTACTATATGTAAGCTGGAAGAAAATTTCCTTTTTATACCCTCATTTATTACTTTGGATTTTTATTTCTTTTTATGTGAGATCTGAGATATTTCTTTCTGGTTTAGTTTGTCCATAGCTAGTTTAATCTTCTCAGGTAGTGAAATAAATAGAATTTTCTCTTTTAACACTAACTGACAGTGCAAAGAGTTGAGTGAACTTGATATTAGCGTTAATTTCTTTATACACTTCTGTCTTTTACTGGAATTCTCTTGTTATCTACTTCTTTCTAGTTTAAACGAAGTTTCTCATAGAAAGAGAGATAGAAGCCACAAGCTATTTCAACAACACAGAATGAAATGAGGAAGACAACCATACAAAAGAGAGGAGTTCTATAGAGTATTGGGCCCCGGACTTTGCACTCGCCCAACAACACACTGTTCTGGCTTATAACCCCTAACCGATCGATAATGTTTTATCTTTGTACACATTCAACAATCTTGTTCCCTAGTAGTACACTCTATTTAAACAAAAATATATATGTATATTTAGTTCTCTAACTTTGTATGAATACTTTCAAAATATGATATTTTTTTTTCCATCCTTCTATATTATTATTAATAATGTTATATATTGACTTTTATTGATATCTAAAAATTAAAATAAATACGTAGTGATTAATATGGAAAAATGTTATAGATGTAGATCTAATTATAGTTTAAAGTTGGAAAGTACGTAAGGAATCAGCTGGAATTTCTAAACAAATTCTCCACAATTTTATTACATTATTATAGAAGCTGTAAGCAATTTTCTCTGTTTACCCTCAGTTCCATTGATTATTTTCTCTTAAGGAAATATTAAAGAAAAATCTTTTTGTGAAAGACTCACACAACTTTCTCTTACTCCAGTTTTCAAATTATAATTGACATATTTTATAGTTAGACTACCAAATTTAATGATATTCGTCGTGTAGTGGAATCAGATGTAGTGGAATCGTTTATTGGATGATCTGATCCCACCGTAATACTACAAGATGTAGTGGAATCGTTTATTGTGATTCCTGAGGTATGTAGTAGATGTCTTGAAGAGGGCGGAAGTTAGTTTAGAGATTTTGGAAGTTAGTGCTCGAATTATTAACACGGAATTTATAAAAATAGACTGTATTTGTACAATAATTTAAACGTGAGTAATGGTAACTATTAACAAGAAATACTTAGAAATAAATAGGAGATAAATAACTAATAATTTAGAATGATTAAAATAAATGAACTAAGATGCACAACTAAGGAAATAAGTATAAATAAAAACTGTATAGGGACGCATAAACTGCTGCTCGTATATGAAGACGTACTGAAGTATAATCATAATCATCCCCTCTTCCAATGGGGGCGAGTTTATATATTAGTGTTGGCCACACTCACACCAAGACATCTGTCCTAGTGTGCGACCTTGGTTAGTTTGGTGACCACCGATTTAGGTCAGTGGCCAGCCTTAGCGGTGCTTGCTTTGATGACAGCAGCTGGCTACCGATTTAGGTCAGTGGCCAGCCTTAGCGGTGCTTGCTTTGATGTAGGGGTATTTACCCTTGGTTTGTTTGTTTGCCCGCGGCCTTGTCTTGAAGTCAGGCAGCTGGCTAGGCCACTAGTTGTAAATTATTCTTTCTTTGTTATTATTGTGAAGGAACTCCAGATCCCATGGAGTTACCTAAATGGAATATCAAGTTTGAACTTTCTACGATTTTTTGTTTTTGAGCTATGCTCTTCACATACACACAGACCATTTTCTAAAAACCACTTTTTTGGACTCAGGGGACTTCAACACTGATATTTCCGGTGAAAACTCGTTATCGGAAACTTGACACGATTTTACTAGGAGTAAAAGAAAGTAAAAAAAAAAAACATTATTAAGAGGGAGAAGTGAGATCAGTTCAGCTTTTCGAGATAGAGTTTTCACCGTAATTAAATCCCCAAGAAATTGGTGTGAAACACTTACATGACTTGCTCATAATAGAATTCTTTTACAACAGTTCTTACAAATCTAATTGATAAATATTCTTCAATTTTGAAATTTAGATTAAATTTGGTTGCTTTAAATCTGTATATATATGTATATATTATGGGTCAAAAAATGTATTCATACATTATATTATGTTTGTGAATTTGTTTAATTATTTTAATACTCTTATTATAATAGCTTTTTTTAAAGAAAAACTTGTTACTAAATATAATCTTACTTTACAACTTCCTTTTGTAAAAAAAAAAGAAGATTGCATTGTAAATAACAAAAGCAACATTATGCATTTTTTAAGGCAAGAAAGGTATTCATACGTTAACAAGTTTGTTGACAAGTTCATGAATTGACTCGAGTTTATGGCTTTAAATATTTAAGTGTTCACAGGTCTAAACTTCATCAGATAAAGATGGAGACGGAGAGAGATTTAGGAATTCCGCTCCGAAAGATCGGATTATTAATTTATTTCAGCAAAGTTTACCTTACCGAGAAACAGGGCGGTGCATAAATCGATCTCATATACCGTATATGATAAAACAAATTTAAAACTGATTCCATCGACAATAAAAGCCGAACGGGGCGACTAAAAATACTTTCTGAGAGGGATAGTTGACAAATTGTCCCAAGTTGGGTGACAAAAATCCAGAGAAGAGCGAGTTCAATTGTGGGCAGAATACATTAAATCGGCATCACACAGAATAGCTACCCCCTCAAATTATCAGACGAAAATAATAAGTTATAGCTGTTGGTTTTCGCTAAGAAATGCATGAACAAGCGTCAGGACTTTTGGAAAAAGATTTTGTTTTCTGACTAAAGTAAATTTAATATTTTTTGGATTGACGAATGGTCGCCGTTATGTCTGAAGGAAAAAATACCGCTCTAGATTTAAAAAAAAAAACACCAACAGGGATGCGAGGTTTGTTTAGGTTTGGATGAGCTGGGCTCGAGTTGGATAAAACCACATCATTGATGGCATTATTAATGCTGAAAAGTATGTGAATATAGTCCATACTAATTTAGATAAAAGCGTCCGAAAAATAGGGATCCAAGACAGCCACCTTTCTCAACAAGATAACAATCTCAAACATACAGCTAAATAACAAGAGAATGGTTATTGTATAATGCCCGAAAACTATTCCCTACCAGCCCCAAATCCATTGATATTAACATTGAAAATTTATTGGTCGCATTGAACAGGCAAGAACTTGAGGCTTGGAATAAAATCTCGCCAAATTTGATTAAAAATCAAATTGGCTATTATTAATGCAAAAGAACTAAATACTAAATCGTGATAACACATTTTCTTGTGATTTTACTATTGTTATTAAGTTTATGTATACTTTTGATTGCATTCAATATTGCTTTATGTTGATTTGTTATTTGACAGTTATCTTCTTTTTTTTTTTATAAAAGGGAGTTATAAAATAAATCTATATTTATCAACAAGTGTTTCTAAAAACCACTTTTAATAATGGACTCATAAAGGAAATGAAAACAAAAACATAAGCTGTATATTTTTAGGATGAGGACGGGCTAAATTAAGGCTTCATAGTTACGACAATACCTTTATTAAGCCTCTGCAATACTGAAAGGACAATTTAATAAGTCTATTGCAATAGAATCAAGCCTTCAAATTAGCCAGACAAAAAGTGGTGTCAGTAGTTTCACTAGCAGCCTTACCGAGGCGCCATCATTATGATTCCAGGGGCACTTCAATTACGCATCACCTCCCTGTCTCGCTCGCTGCAGTATATTGGCGAATGAGCTTTAGTGGAGACAGTCAATTTCTCACCTCTGTGAGTCGAAAATGCGATTTTAAGTAATTGTTTTATAGTTTTTCACGTTTTTTTCCCGAAAATTAGCACACTAATTAATTAAATATCTAATTTTACGATTCGGCGTATCTTTTAGTTGATATTTTTTTCCAGAAATATTAATTTTAAGTATGTTCCAGGCACAGCAATAGGCCTTTTTCAGTGTACTAATATTCTGCCTTTTCAAAATAATCCCCATTCATATTTATATTAATTTTGAAGGCAACTAAAAGTTTATACAAAAAATCCTATTATATTTGTTGTGGTGGTTTATCTAAAATTTTTATCTAAAATGAAGCACTACCACGGAAAATGTCTCTAATCCTATTATATTTTTGTATTTTTTATGAAGATTTTAATGATTTTAATCCAGTCGTGTAAGGAAAGCAATTCCAACTATCATTAGTTTTTTACCTTATAATGTAGAAAAGTGGATATTTAAGATAATCCAATGCTTATTCCATGCAAAAATTTACTGGAGATTTATTGATCACACTGGAAGAGAAGAGAATCTTTACAAATTCTGCTGGGACCCTTTTGCAAACAATGCATTTATCTAAACTGTCTCGAGGCTTGAATAAATGGACTTTAGATTGATAACTATTCTGCTGTCCCTATCTGGTTTCGTAATTAATCACTATTGCGTCCTTCCTAATGAATATAAATGTTGGTTTGTCTGGACACCTTTTAGAGATATGAAATTTCTTAATGCCTTTGTTAATCCACAAAAAGTAAAAAGATCATTGCAAATTTTTGTCAGTCTCACCAAAAATAAAAATGGCATTTTTTTAACAATTTATTAAAACATTGTACTTATTTATTAACTTAAAACTTAATTAACATAAGTAACTTAATTTCCTAAGTTACATTAAGAATAATTTAACAAAATTTTGATTTCATACAATATTGACAGACAGATTTTCGAATCTGAATTCTCAATGGGATTTATAATTTAAGGACACTCAATGAATGAATGAAAAAAAAAAATTTTTACTAAAAATGGTTTGTTTATTTGAGCGAAAGTACCAACATGATATACTGTTTAAATATTCCGGGATATTCGGCAGGAAGATTTTGGTGAAAATCCATAAACCGGAAGTACTATTGTACAATTTTTTTTTTTTTTTTTTTTTAACTAGTTTTCTCAATTTTCTCGTAAATAGATCGAACAATAATTTTCTTTAGACTTTCTATAGTTGCTACACATACATTCTTATTGCTTACATTAAACACACTTTTTCGATTTATTGGTTTATGAAGTTTCAAGCTTTAATATTTTCTGGAAAGTGTCATTCTAATAAGATCTACGGTAGCGCGCTGGATTCCTCGCAGAGATCTCTGGTTCGACTCTAGGGGTACTGCCCTTCGGCGCTCACCAGGAACCTCTGCAGGTCACTGCCCGGTGATGGATAGTGAAAATCTGTACCGAGACAAAACTGCCCGGACGTTGGCATTGCACTTAGAAGGCTGCGAGGGCACAATAGATCCTTCAGAGTTCAGTCAATATCTTCTAAAACAATCCAACGACAGTTCAAATGTCCTGATTACAATAGAATAGAGACGGCAGGAGTAGATCACCAGACCTCAAAGGATCTATTGTGAAATTTGAATTTACTGATTCAGAGCAAAAACACAAGTATGGTGCACACAAGTGGGTCCCAAAGCCGCTTGAGAGGCGTCTCTCATCCTCCATTTGGAGGAATATCTCTCTCTCTCTCGTCACTGCTGGCCATCACATTAGCAGTGATATAGATCCTTCAAGAATTCCTGCAATGATCAATATTAGCCTGACCCAAAAGACTCTTGCGTTTCTGAGCCTACACTATCCGGTCCACAGATTTACCACAAATCCTTATTAAGACCTCGCGATTCTGATAATGAACTCCTAATGAAATTGCCTTTAGAAAGTGGAACTGCTGACATAATATACCGTTTGAATACTTTGGAGGATTCGGCAGGAAGTATTTTTAAGAAAATCCATAACCTGAGCTTCACTTTTTCCAAGCTTGTGCTTTTTCCACCAAGCTTGTGATTTGCTGCGAACGTAGGATGTGAAAGCCGAATTTGTCACTTCCCGGAGAAAACAGTAGAAATGTCCCGGAACTATAAGACTATTGAATCTTGTCGCCCTATTTCGTTCGTTTTCACATTGCCCGCTTAATCTGCATGAAATTATTCGTAAATTGATACTATGAAAAGAAGTATTATACATCCAGATTTTATTACAATTTTTTTTTTTTTGCATTAACAAAACCTTAAGTGAGAAGATTACTTTGAGAGCTTCAATCCTAGCAAAATCATCCAGCTGCCTTCTGAAATGTTTTCGAAGCAAAACTTCATTACTCATTATTTATGTATGAAAGATCTGCCAAAAAAATCATTTTTCTTTACTTTGAACGGTAATTCCTGTATATACAAGGTAAAGCATCCAAATTTAGTTGTCAAAGGACAGTTTATCTGATTCAGGTAGATACCTGTTGCTTTTTACCCTTACTCTCTTCTATTAGGTTACAACAACTCTGGCGATCATACATTTTTGGGCAAGACTTTTATTACTTCTTTTCATTTATTCCATGCAGTGAATTCTTCTTGTATATTTCCGCTCAATAAATACTTAGATGTCGCTAGCGGCACTTTTACAGAAAATACTTGTTAAATAATTTATTAGTGTATTAATTAAATATTTATTAGTGATTTTATAATTAAGTAATTAACATGAGGAAGATATGAACAAAAACAAACATGTGATTGCAATAAATTAAATAACTCAGGGATTCTCAAAACATGTAGTTTCGGTGAAAACTCAATTTCGAAAATCTAACACGATCGCAATACTTACTTTGTAGTAAGAGGAAATGAAAAAAAATCCAAATGCTACGCCACTTAATTGTTTCAATGATTCCAAATATGTGATCTATTATTTTTTACTTTCTCTTACTCCTAGTAAGAGGAAATATTGTAATCGTGTCAAATTTTCGATATCGAGTTTTCACCGGAAATATCCGTTTTGAGGTCCCCTGAGTCCAAAAAAGTGGTTTTTAGCGAATGGTCTGTGTGTGTGTGTGTGTGTGTGTGTCTGTGTGTGTGTCTGTGTGTGGGTCTGTGTGTGAGTCTGTGTGTGTGTATGTATGTGAACAGCATAGCTCAAAAACGAAAAATCGTAGAAAGTTCAAACTTGATATTCCGTTTAGGTATCACCATGGGATCCGACAGTAGGTCATCTGTCAAAATTTCTCAACCGGAAGTACCACTTTACTAGTTGTTTTTTTACGTTTTTGCAATTTTCTCAAAAATGGCTCCGAAGATTTTCTTTAAACTTGCTATATCAACTACACATACAAAGAGCTACAACTTTTATTTGAAACATTTCTCCAGGAAAATTCATTTAAGGGCACTTCTGGTGGAGGGGTGGGGTTAGGTTTTCATCTTAACTGCTGTTTCAGTATATTAGACAATTCTGTCATCTATATAATGTTAATTAGAATTAAATATGTTGTTGAAATTCGAGTTTGAAAAAAATAGATAACCGGAAGTGCGTTTTTACTGAAATATAATTTTCAAATTTCTGGTATTTTCTCGAAAATGGCCCCAACGATTTTCTTTAAACCAGCGTTGTTAACTATACATATAAAGAGCTACAACTTTTATTTGAAACTTTTCCCCTGATAAATTCATTTAAGGGGACTTTTGGGGGAGGGAGGTTATGTTTTTTTTTAAAATGCTATCACAGTTGATTATACAATTCTGTCATCCAAATTGAAATAACTAGAAATTAATATATGACCCAAATTCCGAGTTTCAAGGAAATTAGTAAACCGGACAGTTTTACTGGACAGTGTTTTCACTTTTCGACGAATTTCATTAAATTTGGTACACTAACTATAAAATTTGTCAATTATAATTTTGAGTACTGGAGTAAGAGAAAGTTGTGTGAGTGTTTCACACCAGATTTTTTTTATAAGTAATCACCCTGTTACTTTTGCTAAAATTCTTTTTTTTTGTCCAAGCAAATATAACAAATTCTTAAACTTTATTAGTTTGTATTTTTTGGGGGGAAGAAAAACTATTTCTTATTATTAGTGAGCAAATAAGGACAATTCCCGAGCCCGCACACAAAGCGTGTAAGCAGGTGGAAATTAAAAGAATTTAAAAATAAGAGAAAATAAATTTAAAAAAATTCTGACCTACCTAAAAATCAATTTTTACAGAAAAATAATACAAATAAAAGTGATAGGTATATATATATATATAAATAAAAACTTTGTACTACTTCCGGTTAACCGGATTTACTTCAAATTTAAAATTCTACCAATACTTTTGTATATTAATATGTAACGGAAAATGACTTACTGACTAAATGTAATTGATATGATAAGAAGAGCTGAACGTTACTACTGCCCCCCCCCTCAAAATTTCCCCAAAAATCAATTTTCAAAGGGAAAATGTTTTAAAGAAATGTGATCGAATTTTTATGAAATGTAGATCGAATATGAATTTAAAGAAAATCATTGAAACCTTTTTTGAGAAAATCGCCAAAAAAAAAAAACTGAAGTCAATAGAGTTATACTTCCGGTTATGGATGTTTTGCCACAAACTTTCATAACATATGCGCGTTGATCGTATCTAAACGGAATACAAACTTTCAAGATTCATGCAGTTTTTTTTTTATCATTTTTTTTTTTTTTTGTTTCTCACACATACACTTATTTTATGGGAGCTCAAAAATATGTATTTCCGGTGAGTACACAATTCGTAAATTTAACAAAATCGCAATACCTCCTCCCTCCTCTTAATAGGAGTAAGAGAAAGTAAAAATAAAATGAAGAAAAAAATAAATGCAACAATTAAAAAATAATTGAATTATCATATAAAAGATTCGTTCATTGAGAGGATTTTTAAGAACGAATGAGTTTTAATAAAGATCATGAAGACCTCCCTCCACTCTTCACAAAAGATGTATTCGAAAAGGGGTGCAAAATGTCTCCTACCCATCATTTTTTTAAAAGAACGATACAAATTTAATATTTTTTGAGATTCATCTAAGACTACTCAATTTTTCGATCATGCTAAGCTTTATTAATTGATATTAGGCTGAATTAATTTTTAAGAATCACAAAAACTTCTCGCCTGAGACAGATAACTTGTCTAAATTTTTAACTTTTTTGGCTTCTAATATTTATTTTTATCTTCTCTATTTTTTGAATAAAATGATTTGGAAAGTCAATTAATTATAAAATCTAATGTTGCGTATATAAATAAAATTAAATTTTATATTTGTTAAGATTAAAACAATTTTTTTTTTTTTTTAATTCTCAAAATTCTCTTTTTACTTTTTTTAGTAATAAAATATGTCATTTTGTCCAATTACTTTGAATACTATTTTGTGTGAACGGTAGCACGCAGTAATAAATACAGACTGATAAAAGGTTACAATTTAAAATGCACCACCCACTCACTTCTTGTAAGGAAAGTAAGCCAGATGAAAATAAAAATCCAAATGTTACTCCCTACTTAATTTTTTGCAAGGATTCTAAATATGTGAACAAATCGTATTTTTAAGCTGTACGAGATTTCGAAACCAACTTTCTTGTTCCAAATTGGAGTACCTATTTTTTTTTTTTTAACGAATTCTTAAAGGAGATTTCTCTTCATGAAAAATGGATTATTTATCGAGAAAAATCAATTGAATATTTACTTCGTTGAGGTGTTCAGTTTTTGAATTTAGAGAAATTCTCTTGACTTTTTTGTTCTTTTATTTCACAATTGTAATTAAATAAGGCAAAGACATAAGTTTAGGAAGTGAAAAATATAAATTCACGAATAATGTATTATTGAATAGCAAAATTGTCGAATATGAGCAGATGAAAATCTATCTATATATTATATATCATCGCTGCGACGATGAATTTAGGATAAGCATATTCTTAAATCTTCTTCAAGGATTCTAGCCATGCTCGATTTTATTTGTTTTTTTTTTTTGGCACAGATGTGCTGGCGTTTATTCTATATATCTGATATGAAAAAATCCTCCAAAATCTGCATTTTAGTGCCTTTTATCTAGTATTTTTGAGTATGGTAATGAATTAATTATCGTACTTGAATTTGACTCTTTATTCTTAACACTAATTTTTCCGGTATTCGATATAAATCGAGGTTCAATTTCTTAGCAAATCGCGCCATCTATGGAATAGTAGGTATTAATTACTTACATTCTACTTCCAATTTATTTTTTTTTTTGACAATATTACAAAGTTTTAAATCCAAATAATAGTATTGATAAATGATTTAGCGATTTTTTGATAAGTTCAACATGATCAAAAAGGTTAACCATCTTTTTAAACACGATGTGTTTGGGCTGCTAGTTCGTCATAGATAGGGATTGGTGAAGGGGGAAGGGAAAATGTACCTTAAATAGATGGTAGAGGAAAGTTACATTGAGATTTTAGAGAGGAGGGCGGGCGGAGGGGGGCATGTTGATGACTCACCCCCACTGGTATCGACCGGCAGCATGCTTACGCAATGTTCTTGCTTGCCAGCAACAGTAGTAGGGGAACCCACGTGATCTTACAACCCTTACTACGCACTGCACTCAGCCACTATGTTGTTCGCACGGCTTGTTTTGTGCGTACGTATATATATACATATATATGTGTATATATCGTTGTTAGCGTGTTGGTGAGGGCTCCAACTGCACTACCACACCGTACTACTATTACTACGACTACTATGGTACCTACTGTATTGCACATCGCTGTTGCCTTTACTACACCAACTTTTCCGTCCTACCGTATTCTATTCCACACTTTCCACTTCCGTCAGTCACTCTTTTCTACAAAAATATTACTATGTATATTTGTATTTTAACATCATAATCAATTATATATTGATAATTTTTTTTTTACAATAAAACAATACAATAATTTTAAAATCAAAACTGACCAATAAAAAATATCTAATATGTACGTATGTAACAAAACAAGCATGGTATAATCAATATGTCAACATATTTACTAAACATTTGTGGTTATATTGAGTTAAATATAAGTGATGAAGAGTCACGCATGATCACTTTGTTTGATTCACTAGTCACGCGACCTTCAAAATGTTTAGTGTGAATTTATAGCTTCCCAGTTTTAAATTTATCTTAATTGATGTATTTGTTTTTCCCGTGTATTTTTTTTTTTTTTTTTTTACTCCTGGTAAAAGAGAAAGTGTTATACAATAGTTATGATTGTAACAAATTTTCAAAACTGAGTATTCACCAAATATGCACGTTTTGAGGCCCCCCACCCCCTAAATACGAAAAGCAATCTTTTAAACAAATAGTATAATATAAGTTTCAACAGAAATCCATCAATCGAACGTGCGACTTCACTGAATGTGTTTCTTTCTTTTTTTTTTCTCGAAAACGACTGCCGTTTTTTTTCTCTGTAAACTTTCGTGTCGTATTTTTTACAAAAATGAAACTCTTTCGATTTTATTTGAAACATTTTTTGTCAAAAATAATTGGTAGTTATGCAAAATATGTGGTTAAATTTCAAATGTTATATGCAGTTAGGGTTCAGTGATTTTGGTGTACGCTCTATTGGGCCACAATATAATCACTTCTCTACCTGCCAAAAGTTAGTGGGTAGGTACTTTTCTTTCTCTACCATCTTTATATTTGTGTAAGGACAAATACTTAAAAGTTTACTTTCTTTTACTCCTATTAAGAGGAAGTACTGCAATCGTGTGAAACTTTTTTTCTCACAAAATTTATCTTAAGAAGTTTAGGAGGAGGATGAGATGATATACTTCCTAAAAAAAAAAAAGTAAATAAATAAAAAATAAAAAAATAATAATAAATAAATAAATAAATAAATAAACATTCAGTAAAAATTATAGGTTTGAAGAAAATCTGTTATTTATAATTCTGTTAACTGCATTGAGAGAAATCTGTGTGAGTGTTTCACACAAGATTTTTTTTTTTTTTTTTTTTTTTGAACTAGGAATTATTTATGGGACATATAGAATTTTCGACAAAATGAATAGATTCAAGTGACAATGACATAGGTGTCAACGAACAGTGAGCAGTAGAAAAAATCCTAGGAAGAAAAAAAATCTAAGGGTATCATAGACTCGAACCGGGAATCTCCGAGTGGGAGTCCAATACGCTAACCACTGAGCTAACCCCTACCTACCCTGTACACAGTTATGATTTCGGCATTTCATTTAATTGAATAATTGTTTGCAGTAGCAATTACATCTAGCGTGGTGGCTTGGCTCAAATTTAAAAGACAATCGACGACTTTATTAATTATTTACGTAAAATAGAAATAAAAAGGTAAAAGTTTTTAATCATAAAATAAAACTAAAAAAAAATAATAAATTGTTTAATCTCTAAAACGGCTATCAAATAATTGATTTTATAATAACTTCATTAGTTTGTCCGAAATAAATTGGGAACCATGAAAAATTCTACGTAATTTATTTATTTCATCAATAGTAAGAAAATAATTTAAAAAAAAAGAAGAAAAAAATATATATTTATATGAAACGGTAAATTTAGTCATGTCTGCCAAACATCTGTACATCTGTCAAGTTAATAACATCCCCCACCCCTCTATTGCTATCGGTAAATCAGAGAGGCAGATTTCGACACAGATAAAATCCGTGATTCCTTTTCTATAGTTGTGCAGATGGTACGATCAATGAATAAATAAAAATGAAAAATTAACTAAAAAAAAAAAACCTGAACTTTATAATAAATAATATTAATATTAACATCATTTAACAAAAACATAACATTAAATCATTAATGCTATGTTTTATGGTGATATTTTAAATTAAAAAAAAAATAGTTACATATAAATATATATGTATTACGTATTGAGCAGGCGGGGTTGAATCTAAAATCGCATTATCGATCTTTTCCCCTTCTCTACAGGGAGAGACTGGCCATGTTCTCTGGAGTGCGTATTTCAAGAATGCTACTTTACCACTAAATTAAGCTTTTTGATGTTTCTGTAAATCAGCCAATGGTAAAGTAATTAGTATCTATTTAAACAATTTTACTATGCATTATCATTTTTGAAGCTAATATTAAAAAAAAACATAAAATAAATTTCAAATATACATAGATATTTGAAATGTTGATTACAATACTATTCAGAATGAAGGTAGTTTTTTTGTTTTTTTTTTTTTGAAAATGCGGGCAATGACAGCCACAATGACCTTCAATTCTAGTGATAAATTTGTTTAATTACTATAGTTTTACACTTCCTTATGTTCTTTTTTTTTCGTATTTATCTTTTAATGTTTACATTAGTTGACAAGTTTACATATAGTTCCGAGTGGTGAAATTCTCTTTGATCGTATCAATTCAACTATAATTTTGCTTATCTAACTTTTAAGTTCAAATTATACCATCACTACTCATCAAGGAAGAAATCTTTAAAATGAGATGTTTGTACGGCAATGGCCAGAGGAGTTTTTTAAAGAAAAAGAATTCTTTGTTGCTCTACTTTTCGGGTACCATTGGTGCCCTTCTTCAGGAGCTCTTCAGGGTAGAAGAGGAGTGAACGTTGAGACCGAAATGAGCTCCTAAACAGCTCCTGAAGAAGGGCACCAATGGTACCCGAAACGTAGAGCAACAAAGAATTCTTTTTCTTCAAAAATCTCATTGTAATTTTAAGGCCTAACGATTTGAATACCATTTTAAGAAAGCTTTAACTTTTCAAGAAATTGGTCAGGGCGTCAACAGCTCTTTACATTCGAATTATCCTAATATATAAACAAAGTAGTTTTTGGACATTAGAGTTAAGCTTATATATTTGATAGTTCTTGAATTTATATATACACTTTGGACAATTTATTTGAGTATTTGGTTTTTTTACACTAAATTACTGTTAATTGTTTATTAACAATAATTGTTATAATAATTATTATTATAATAACCATATAATCAAATTCCGCCAGAAATAAAATTAAAAAAACAATTACCGACATAAAAAGTTCAATATTACGTACATATCATATTTAAAGAAAAATTTTATAATACATATACAAACAATAAATAAATAAAAAGTAAAAATAAAATATAAAAAAAAAAATACGATAACAATAATAAGGTTGTGTTAATTATACATTATTACATTGATGGAATTATAATGCATGAAGCACTACGCACAAAGTGGAGTTTCTCATTAATAGGTTTGTTACTGCGCAGTATGTCCGGGTAATAGGCCCTTTTAGAACTTGTTCTCACTTATAATACATATACGTATAAGCTGTACTACCTATATTTTTATAGTTTTTGTCTTCATTCTTCTTTCTTTTGAACAATAATTACACTCTTTTAGTAAAATGTTTAAAAATTACAAACTAGTAATTAATGTCTTGTAATATATTTTTAGTAATTTGTTGTGAATTAAAATTATTTAGGAAAGAATTTATACTTTACAGAATATTCCATATACCATGGTATAATAAAACTATTAGTAATATCTTCTTAATGATTTACTATCAAACAAAATATTTAATTTGATTATTGATTGAGGTAGAAGGAAAAATCAACATCTGGTACCCACGACTTTCTCTTACGCCAGTTACACAGGTGTGTAAATTAAGTAATGAGACTGATTTTTTATCTTTTTTTTATTCAAATAAAATTACAATTCAACATTGTCCCCTTCAAAGTAACTACCTTGGGAAGCCACACAACGCTGAAGACGATTCTTCCATTCGTCATAGCAGTGCTGGAACTCGGATACTGGAATAGACTTCAGTTGGTCGGTTACGGCTGTTTGAATATTCTCCAATGTTCCAAAATGACGTCCCTTGAGGTGATTTTTCAATTTGGGGAACAAAAAAAAGTCACATGGACTCAAGTCGGGTGAATAAGGAGGCTGAGGAGCCACAGGAATGTTATTACTGGCCAAATACTCATTAATAGAAATCGCGGTGTGACACGGAGCATTGTCGTGATGCAACACCCACTTGTTTTTGATGTTTGGTCTCACACGCATGACTCTTTTTCGAAGTCTCTCAAGAACTTCTAGGTAAAAATGTTGGTTTACCATTTGGCATTGAGGCACAAATTCTTTGTGAACGATTCCTTGGCTATCAAAAAAGCAAATCAGCATGCATTTGATTTTTGACTTGCTCATTCTTGCTTTTTTTGGCCTTGGAGAGGTTGAAGTGTGCCACTGCATGCTCTGACGCTTAGTTTCTGGGTCATACTCAAACACCCAAGACTCGTCTCCTGTAATAACACGTTCCAAAAAATTGGGATCGTTTTCAATTGCTCCCAAAAAGTCAAGGATCCTTTCCTTTCTGATGTCTTTTTGCTCTTGTGAAAGATTTTTCGGAACCATTTTTGCACAAATTTTTCTCATCCCCAATTCATTAGTCAAAATTTGATGAACGGTTGTGTGAGTCAAATTCAACTCTTCGCCGATCATTCGGACTGTCAAACGACGATCTGAACGCACGAGATCGCGGATTCTGCCAACATTTTCGTCGGTTCTTGAAGATGAAGGCCTTCCGCTGCGAGGCTCGTCTTCAATTGATTCCCTTCCTTCTGCAAACGACTTAAACCACCTAAAAACCTGTGCTCTCGACAAAACATTGTCTCCATAGGCCTGGCACAGTTTTTCAAACGTTTCCGTTGCACTGTGCCCAAGTCTGAAGCAAAACCTGATAGCACAACGTTGCTCGTAATTGATGTCACTCATTTTTAAAACGCACTGAAAAAACCTTGCTCACAAAAAAAGTCACTACGGACAGTGCAACAACTCTAGCATTTTCAAATTTGCACTGGACGTGTATCAGATGTTTACTTGCCCTACCACGCATGCGCCGCGTCTCCAGTGTTGCCAGATAGAACACTAGAAAATCAGTCTCTTACTTATATTTACACACACACGACTTTCGCCAATACTATAATAATTAGTAAAATTGGCAATTGGTTTCTACATTTGCCGTAACAAATATATAGAGATGGTGTGGGTACAAGTATTTACACTGCAGATAGTAGTTGAATGATTCACCAGTTAGTCCAGTGAAAAGCGACAATATTTTGAATAAATCGCATTTCAAACTTAACGTCGCAGATTCCTAAGAAACTCGTAAAAAATCAAATTATTACAGAAAAATATCTCAAATGAAAATGTCGGTCATTTATGTTTAGAAGTTATACGATAGTTTAGTATACGAAGTTAAACTGTTGAAACTAAAACAAACAAAAAAACAAAAAAAAAACACACTACAAAACTGTTCAAATAAAGTCGCACTTCCGGTTGATGGGTTTTGACCAAAACTTAACTGTCAGAAGCGCTGGCGCCTAAACCTAAACGTAATATCAAATTGGAGATTCTTAATTTTGTCCATACACACATACACAGATCATTCGCTAAAAAAACAAAAACAAAACAAAAAATTTTTGTTTGTCCTCATAAGGTCTCAACACATGTATTTCCGGTGAAAACTCAATTTTGAAAATATGACACGATCGTAATACTTCCTGTCGCAGAGTAAGAGAAAAAGTTTATATCGTTATGTGTGAGTACTAGCTGAACTCTCTGTAACTTACTTTATTAACCTGAATAAGTTTCCAAAAAAAAAAAAAAAATGACAAAAGACATTATTAATAAATCCATTATTACACTAAATAAATAAATTCGTCTTTTGGTTTTCAAATATTTACGAAATTCATCCCATCCTTTTTTTAAAAACTTCAACCCCTTTCACAGTTAGTCTAAAAGTTCGTGATTTTTTTTTATTCGGAAAAATTCTCCATGTTTTCTTTAAATAAATTTTCGGCAAATTTGTTCTGTTTTTTTGTGCAATAAATAACTTTCATTAGGCTGAGATATGCAACTGAGAACTTCCAATTAAATCAATCATTAGGATATATTATAAACGTAGTCAATATTCTGTGCAGATACTTAAGAGAAATGTCCGGTGTTGTAAATTCCATATATTTTTTTCATTACCCTGTTTATAAATAATTATAGATCTCAATTTCTAACTAATATACTTCCAGATCAGTGCATAACCAGCAATCTTCTGGTCATTTTGAATATTGATAATAATGATAAATTAAATAGATCAGACTACATTAGAAAAGGGCGAGGGGAGCCTCATTCCACTGCGATCTACAAGGCGAGCTCTATTGTGGATCCCCTTAAATTATAGCACAACCCCCAGCTTTGCCCTCCTAATCAGTCTTACCAAAGCTGAGAGCGGCTCCGTCATGAAGCTCATAGCTTCGGGATTGCCTGTCTCCAACTGAAGAAACCTTATTCTCGCCAGGCCGGCGCACTCACAGAGGATATGCGCCGGGGTTTCTTCCTCTGCCATGCAGAATCGGCATACCGCACTATATGTAAGTTGTAGATGGTGCATGTGTCTGTTCAACCTACAATGCCCTGTTAGTAGACCCACAATTAGCCTTATATCCCTTCGGGTATGGCTCAGTAGATCTCTGGTAAATTTAGGCAAATGTCTCTTGTTCTCTCCCAACAAAGCAGACGCTGTTCTTCTATCCAACCTTTGATAGAAGTTTGAATAAGGATCCTGGACAAGCCGCAGAAAGGTTCGGGGCCCATAAAGGTATCCTGCAAACCCTCCCTCGCTAGGGCATCCGCCCAGGAACCCTGCACATCCCGACGCCCAGGCGAGTGTCAGTTTATTCCGAGTACCCACCTCCTCCTGGAAAAATTTGCAAAATAATAAGCCTATAAACGAAGATTAAAAAAAAAAAAAATACATCATTAGAGCCGTTTTCAAGATAAAACACATATCGGAACACAATGTCAGGTTTTGGGCTCCCGGCAATTATTATTCATTTTTTGGGATATTTTGTTCACACACCGTTTGCTGAAATATAATTTTTCATAATCAAGTAATCTCGAAATAAATATTTCTGATCAAAAAAAAAATCAATATCTAAATATTGCACAATTGCAATCAAAGGATGCTTCTATTCTTGAAAATTGTCAAGAGAGTTTTGAGTTCATATTTGTTTTGAATTTTTCCCTCAACAATGAAATTGAACCGCTTAAATAAATAAAATAAAAACCATTTTGAATAGAAAAAAATTATTACTAATTAAGAGCAGTAACAGTATTACAGCTGGACCCACCAAATATTTCCCAATCAGATAATATAGCTTTATTAGAGGATGTTGTTCAGTAATTGTTGGCATTTTGCTGATTCTATTATATATAGAGAGAGGAATTATCAACTTGAATAACCCTATAATTTTCATATGTGATAGAATTGAACGAACGCCCTCTATTATTGAACAGGCATAACCATAATAATGTAACCCTCTTCTTCTACTTCTTATTATTATAAAACGAAGCATCTGGAGAATATGAGTAAGATGTATCATACAATCTATGTGCTTTAGACAGGAGGGAGTATAATAGCCTGGTATCTGTTCACCGTTTTAACACGGGTATCAAGTATTATTGTTATTTATTTTAAAAATTGTTTCCATCCGTTTTCTAGAAAGGTTTCTTATTTTATTTATTAATTTAATAGGTAATTTAAACAATAATATGAAATGGAAATACGCGTTTAGAAATACACAGCTTCTTTATTAATTCTTCCAATAAGTTTCTGGCCATGGCCAATCTTTATAGAATGGAATAGTAGATCATACAATTAATTTAAATTGAAATAAAGATAAAATTAAAATATTTAGTTTTAAAAATTGGTTGCAAAATTGTTTAATTTTTTAATTTTTGTAAGAAATTCTTATAATTAATGTGGGAACGAAATGGGAATGCCTAGAGTCACATCTTTATTGAAATTCTCACTTTGTCCATTTACGACCCCAGAACGCTGTATCACTCCATAGTACAGATCATTATTAGCTGATATTTACCACTCTTGACATAAACTGACATCTGTGGAGGATTGCAAGATTAAATTATTCATTTATCAATCATATTTTATAATAATTTTTAAAAAATAAAAGATAATAATGGCTATTTTTTATGCAAGCTTTATGTAACTACCTTTCAGGTGTCGTCGATGAAGGCGTATATCAAACATACTTTACTGCGTATTACTCAAATGAGAGCTCTTCTAGGATATGCGATCATACAGGGCAATGAGAGGGGCAGAAAAGCTGGCTAAGGTGGGATCCTCATTACTGTTTTGTGGCCCCCGAACGTTAACAAGCGATATTGCAATAGGTAGGGAAAACAAACAATGGAGGATTAGGGAACCGGAGAAGCATTAGAGAAACACAGAGGATTGTCTCCAGGCTGAAAGACTTATAAAAGACTTAAGACAGAACTGTGTCAGAATTGTCACGATTCAATCCGGGAAACAGTGTACCACTATCTAGGTCAATATCCCCGGTTCGGTAATACTAGGAAGGCATATGTTGGGAGGGCAATACTCTCAAGGGAGTGCTCGGGAGGGTTTGAAGATTAAGGATATCTAAGAAGCTGCAGTGAGACTGGTAGAATTGCTGGGGAGGCGGCTTCTTAGGTTTTTTTATGGGGGATAAAAACCATTTGGCTTAAACCCTGCACCTTTGGATACCCAATAATAGTAATAATACTCGTACTCATATTAATACGTCATACAAAGTCCAACGCTGTAACCGTAATCAAACTGAGTACCACAATACTCCTCAGCTTTTCGATTCACGCCTCTAACCATTCTAATAACCTCTAACCGCTTCTAATAGTGTTATATTTCCATTTCAGAGCGTGATCCAAAACCACGTTACTAAAACTGAATTTTCTTCAGTAACAGCTTAATCGAGGCTCTAGTCGATTTTTTTTTTTTTAATTGATCTCTATATGAACAGTATAACTTAGTAATTAATGTAGCTGTAAGTTCACATTTGATATTCAAATTTTGTTTTATTCTGAATTTGTTTAATCAAAGATCAATATTTTGATATTTTCGCTAAAATACCCTATTTTGCTCAACTTAATATATCTATCTTCTTCTTCTTCTCATGGCTCTACAACCCTTGTAGGACTTTGGGCCCCTTTAACATATTTTTCCAACCATCCCTATCTCTCTTATTCGCCATTGCGTAACTCGTATTTTCAGTAAGTCTGCCTCCACATCTAGTAGTCATCTCAACCTTGGCCTTTCCCTTGGTTTTCTGCCACCTGGATGATTTTCATAAATCTTTCGGGGATTTCTCTCTTCATTCATCCTATGCAGGTGACCTAACCAGCGCAACCTATCTAGCTTGACTGCAGTCATATGTTTTCTTCTTTGTAAAGCCAGTATAGCTAACTATATCTATCTACTTCTGTTTAAAAAAAAAAAATTTTTTAAATTCTCTTTTATAAGAAGTAATTCTGTAGAAATTGGCTTTTAATGATGTTCTGAAGAAGGATGATATTTTTTATCAAATTGTAAATTTAGTATTCAAGTATCGGTAAGGCTCTATCAATGATTACCCATAATAAGAACTTCCAAAATATTGTAGAAATTCCAAGCTGAATAAAGTTTGTCTATTGGCATTTGAGAACTACACTTTTCTTCCTGCTGTAAGATGATTATTGCTTCCTGACTGATGATTTTCGAAATTGTGTCGCATTGGAGATTCGTAATTTATATATATTTTTTTCTCTCTTTTATTGATATTTTTTACAACTGCAAAAATACACCGCAACAAGTAAATATGTTAAATGACAACTTAGATAACAGGAGTGTGGATTGGTGGAGACATCCAGCGATGGCACTCCACTATCTTAAACTATTCTTATTAGTTGGTCACAGGGTCATCTCAGTTTTATATTTAAAATACGAAAATGATTATGTATAAATATTTATATTAAATTTATAAATGTACGCACAATTCAAAATGTGGTATTATAATCAGTAAGTTTCAAAAAAAAAAAAATATGAAGTTCAAACTAGTATCACCGAGTGTAAATTCCATAACCGAGTGTATTATTTTTCAGCTGTAAATTTTTTCCGTTTTTTTTTACTTTCTCTTACTCTAGTAAGAGGAAGTATTGTAATCGCGTCAAATTTTCAATATCGACTTTTCACCGGAAATATCCGTTTTGAGGTCCCCTAACTCCAAAAAAATTGGTTTTTAGCAAATGGTGTGTGTGTGTGTGTGTGTATGTGAACAGCATAGCTCAAAAACGAAAAACCGAAACTTGATATTCCGTTTAGGTACAACGATGGCATCTGACAGTACGTATCTGTCAAAATTCCTCAACCGGAAGTGCCACTTTACTTTTTTTTTTTTTTTAGGTTTTTTTACTTTTTTGCGATTTTTCAAAAATGGCTCCGACGATTTTCTTCAAACTTGGTATATCAGCTACACATACAAAGAGCTACAACTTTTATTTGAAACATTTCTCTGGGAAAATTCATTTAAGGGCAGTTATGGGGGTGGGGCGGGGTTGAGTTTCATCTAAAGTGCTATCTCAGTTTATTAAACAATTCTATCATCCAAATAATGTTAATTAGAATTAAATATGTTGTTGAAATTCCGAGTTTGAAAAACTTGGATGACCGGAAGTGCGTTTACTTTACCACTTTACTAAATGATTTTTCCACTTTTTCGCGATTTTCTTGAAACGTATTAAATAAGCTAAACATACAAAGATCTACAACTTTTATTTAAAACATTTCTCTAGGAAAATTCATTTAATAGCACTTTTAGTGGAGGGGTGGGGGGTTATGTTTTTCTCTAAAGTGCTATCATAGTTGATTATACAATTCTATCATCCAAACAAAATTAATTAGAAATAAATGGATGGTCAAAATTCCGCGTTTGAAGGAAATTAGTAAACCGGAAGTACGCTTTTAGAACAGTTTTTTCAGTTTTCGTCGTATTTGAATTAATTTGGTATACAAACTATAAAATTTGTCAATTATATTTTCGAGAACAGGAGTAAGAGAAAGTTGGTGTGAGTGTTTCACACCAGATTTTTTTTCAGTTTTCTCGAAAACTATTTCAATGATTTTTCTTTAAAGTATAAATCACTTTTATTTGTAATATTTTTTTCTTTGAAAATTAATTTTAGAGTGGGTTAAAAATTTTGGAAAAAAAAAAATCGTTTGCTCAGAATGTCAGACACTACTGAACGTTTTTTTTATTTCCGTTTACTCCTAGAGAGGGGAGGAACTTTTACGATTGTGTCAAATTTTAGAAATTGAATTTTTACCGGAAATACTTACATGTTTTTAGAAGTTTTCTATATGATAGAATTGTTTTTATTGAAAAAGTCTCTGTGTATATATATGAGTGTGTATGTTTGTTTCTGAACGAAATATCTCAAAAACGAATAATCAGGGGAAGTTCAAATTTTGGTATTCTGTTTAGGTATCACCGAGTGTAAATTCCATAACCGGAAGTAATATTTTTCAGCTGTAAATTTTTTCCTTTTTTTTTTTTTTTTTACTTCCTCCTTACTCCTACTAGTAAGAGGAAGTATTGTAATCGTGTCAAATTTTCAATATCGACTTTTCACCAGAAATACTGCATCTGACATGAAGATTCAACCGGAAATGAAAATCCATCAACCGGAAGTGAAACTGTGATGTAGTTGTTTTTTTTTTCAGTTTCTCGCGATTACTCGAAACGGCTCCCACGATTTCTTTAAACATCATCCTAATACTATCTACACCGTAGGCTTTTAAAATCTACTAATTTTCATCTATATTGCACATGGGTTTTCCAAGAAAATTCCTAATACAAATTGTTTATAAGTTCCTTGCCAAACAGTCAGTTTTTCCCAACCGATGTCTCACGCTTTATACAACATTTATATAGAAGTTCTTGTTTGGGGGAAAACTGAGAGATGATTTCATTGTAAATAATAAATGTTTAATTTATTTCGGCAGTTCAAAAGTTCTTTTACTCTCAAGATAGATATAATCACAAAATATTTCTTGTTGCTTAATAAAAACATTACACAACGAAATTTTTATAAACAATCGTCAACAAATTTACTCAAAGCTATCCTCAAGAGTTTTTTCTGATGCTCTTGGCGATGCTACTTCGCCATCTTCCGTACAAATTAAAATAAATATAACTTCTCCAAATATTTAAAATATATAAACTCAATTAATTCTACTTAGCTATTCCAATAACAAACTTTTTACCTGATTTTTCATGACATTTTATATATTTTTCTTACATCTTTTAAGCGCATTCTAACAACTTTGTAAATTTCAATCAGGATGCGAGTCAATATATAAAGTGAATTTGCTCTGTACAAGTCTGTATTATCACAGTGTTTGACAAACGCATCCTGATGATGGGCGAACGCCCCAAAACCGTTCGATGACCACAAAAAGAACCAGGCTATCACGGAAAATGTCTCTGATGCTTTCCAGCTCTGCGGAACCAACCACCACAACTATGTCATTTAATCGGAAGTAAAGTCTTTAATTTTATTTTTGTTTAAGTGTCGTAATTTTTTTTTTTTTTTTTTTTGTAAAGTAAGTTGATTTCTTAAGTTACGAATCATTTTGATTTCAGTGGTCAAGGCTAATTAATTTCAGCCTTTTCAATAACTCTTAATTTCAATTAAATTTAGCGTATTCGTTTTGCAATTTTAAAAGTTGTTTATTATAAGAAATCTAAACTTAATTTTATTTTAAATATATTTGGCAAAATATTATTTGTATATTCGAAATTTTACGTAGTACATCTGCAATTGTGTGGATCTTGTATTTGTAAAGCTGCACTGGTGGAAAAAAAATCAATACTTCCTACAGATCTATAAAGGCCGTGTTCACCGCCATTGAATGTGTTTCATTATATTCAAGTTTATTAAGTTATATTTTTGATATTAATTTTATTTAATTTAATTATTTTTCTCATTTATTTATAGTTCGCTTATCGATGTTCATACACTAGATGGTCTTCGTTGTAACATACTTTATTTAGAATATCGGAGCATATAAAATGGTTTATAGATACACTGCCTTTGTAAAATTGTTTTAGAAAATCATCGTTTTAAGAATTAGTATGTCTGAAGGTACAATTTAAGGAAGCAATCAAGTTTTTGCACCTCATCAACACTGGTCAAGAGTTTTGGATGTAACTTAGCTGCAAGATACTTTATCTTCTTTTTGTTTTCTGTCTTAACTTTTGTCTCATTTTAATATAATTTCTTCTTAAAATAATTGAAAACCTAATAATTATTCAAATAACTCGTTCTCTCATTTTAAGAAGAGAGTGTACTCGTTCTCTCATTTTAAAAAGAGAGTGCAAGCCTTCTCTCATTTTAAGAAGAGGGTGTACTCGTTCTCTCAGTTTAAGAAGAGAGTGTACTCGTTCTCTCATTTTAAAAAGAGAGTGTACTCGTTCTCTCATTTTAAAAAGAGAGTGTACTCTTTCTCTCATTTATGAAGAGTGTGCACTCGTTCTCTCAGTTTAAGAAGAGTGTGCACTTGTTCTCTCAGTTTAAGAAGAGTGTGCACTCGTTCTCTCAGTTTTAGAAGAGAGTGCACTCGTTCTCTCAGTTTAAGATGTGCCGTGTCAAGAGAATTTTTGATCAAATTGTTTTTTACCTATTTTTTTTTTTTTTAATTTATATTTTGTAATATAAGATATTGTTATCCCAATGAAGCGAAAAAGTTACATGGTTTATTGTTAAAGATAACATAAGTAAATAATAAATATAAGTACATCTTAAATAAAAATAAAGTTTTTTTTAGAATATTCTTATAATGAAATACTTCTTCATGGTGAAAGCAATAATTGAAATGAAACAAAATATCGAAATTTTGAAATGTTTCAAAACGATAGAACTTTATGTAATACTTGCCAAAGTGAAAGCACAACGGATTATAAAGACTTTGAAATTTAGAACGATGTTTATTGTAAGAGAATGATATAACAGTTACAGACGTTACAGATAGATCTTAAGTAGTTGTTTTTCAACAAGGAATAATAATATCTTTTCCTCATCATTTTTTTTTAGAAAATCGATTCCTTTTCACATTATTGTAATAAATTGAAGATTGAAAATAGTGATGGGACAAAGGAAATACGAATATACACGTATGCAGTGATTTTAAAGAGCTATGGATTTAAAATTTAATAATCTTATTAGAGGCTTGCAGTACCTGCAATACCAACATATTCGGTCTTTTAATATAATGATATTATTTATAATAAATGTTAAATGATCGATGCTATAATAATAATAACGATCGGTTAAATATCCTAGAAAATGTTATCCTTAAAAACAAATCGAAATTCTACCTGTTATCTATGCTAACCCAATATATACCGCACTTTCTTAACTTACGTTAAAGTGCCTCAATAGAAATAATTACGTTAAATGAAAAATTTATCAATATGATATTTACTGCGGTAAGAAGAAATTCGTGTGAGTGTTTCACATCAGATTTTATTTTTTTATTTAAACATTTTAGTTTAGAAATAAATAGTAAAGTATACAAAAATTAATAAATTATAATTTTATTATAGACGTAAATAAATATCAATAGAATATCACAGTTTTTTGATACCAATAATAGTGTGATGTTGCAGGAATGACACCTTAATTTATTAAAGGGGGAGGTTATATAAACGTTTGGTCAATAAAACTATAGATAGAGTTAGTGGTAGACTGTTTGCATGTAAAGAGTTAGCTAGTTGCCTATATAATAATGGTACTGTTTCTGTTTTAATGTTTAATACACTGTTCACAATACTATTTATTCTTAATTTGTTATAATTCCACATTTTATTAAAAAACTATTATCGCCCTTGAATTAGACCACAATTATTAAGGAATAATCATGAAAAACATCATCATCATAAAACCACAAACGAATTATAACAATGACGTATTTTTTTTTTATGATAACTGATGACTAGTCATAATTAGAAATTTTTTTAAAAAAATAAAAAACCCTAGCACTTTTAATTTTTTATCATTACTTTTTCAAAAACAAAAAAAAAAGCTATGTGAAATTCATAAGATAGCGCGCGCCCAAGCGATGAACCGGTTACTTGACTTCCGGTAATTAATTTAGTTGTGTTAGCTGAACAGTACAAGGTCAGTGTTAAAAACTGTCTGCCGTTATTATTATTATTATTATTATTATTATGTAATCTACTTTATTTTTACACATTATTTATATTATCGAAGTAAATAAATAAATAAAAGTAATACACACATTTGCCTGTTAAGACTTCCTAGTTGACATTCTCAAATTATTATTATTATTATTATTATTATTATTATTATTATTATTATTATTCAACAAACGTTAAAATTAATGTGACTTAAATCTTTTGATCAATCAAAACGACATTTAGATAAAATATTGCTTTCTTTTTGCTGCTGTTTGGGAAGGAATCGTTTCTGAAACATTTCAACGTGAGTAGTCCGCCTATATTATTATTTGTTGAATAAATTAAATAATAAAAATAAAATAGTTTAAATTCGATATTTCGTCAAAGGATTTCACAACAGAAAACCAAACGAAGTTTTCAGTCAAAAATTAATTGATCGGAAACATATCTTACTGTAAGAATTTTTTTTTTGTTTTTTGGTCTTTATAATAATTATTTTCTGGCTAAAATTTCCCAATTTCGACAATTTGACACAATTGTTGTGTTTCCTGTGGTCAGTAATACTATAAATAAAATTAAGGCAAATAACTGCTCTCATACGTAGCCACAAAAGACGCATTAATTCAATCTTCCAAATTGCAATCCTAATTTTACATTATATAGATAATAGTTATTTTATATATAAAGTCCCAAAGTTATTAATGATTTTTTTGGAAGTACTGTAGAAAAAATCAAATACTTCCTACATTGCTATTATTAACATCTTGCCAAAATTTGACCCTCATAAATGTGCAAATTCATTCCTGCAGGAATTTTAGCGTCCCATCTGCCTATATTTCCTGCTAGACGTCTCCATCTCTCCATACTAATAATTTCCGCTCTCATCCATCCGAAGAAAATGAGCTAACCCCTTTAGCCTAACTATTTCAGCTGACTTAAAAGAAAACTCAAAAACCTATCCTGAAACAATATATTTCCGATTGGTTTTCTTCAAATTTGGCATATCTTCAAATGAGTATTAATATTATATACAAAATGTTTATCAATAAAATATATTAATATTTTATTTTTATTTTATTTATTTTTTATAAACACTACATTGAAGCCTAATAGGCTTATTGCAGGGAGTTGGGTAAAATAATTCTTGTATAATTCAGCTTATAACAAAAAAATATATAATATATACATAAGTGTTTTACTTATATGAACTATATATCAAACTTTTCTACCAAGTCTATCAATTCCTATATTAATATTATATAGAATCATAGTTTGGATTGAAGTAATACTTTAGAGCAAAGTTATGAGTTACTACTCCCCATCCCCCCCGGAACACCCCCAAAAAATAAATTTTCTAAAAAAAAGTAGCAATAAAAGTGTTAGTTATTTATATATGTAGGTAGTATAAGAGAAAATCGCTGTAAAACCGAAAAAAGAAAAAAAAGAAATACATTCAGAAATGTAGCATTCCAATTGATGGATTTCGCCTGAAACCTTCGTATCGATAAATAGTAAGTAATTAGACGGAATATCAAGTTTGAACTTCCTGTGACTTTTTGTTTTTGAGATATTTTTACACACACACACACACCATATTTTTTTGTACTCAAAACACATATTTCCGGTGAAAATTCAATTTCGAAATTTCGTCAATATCGCAATACTTCCAGGAGTAAAAGAAAGTAAAAAAAGTAGATGAATTGCAGACGAAGATATTGTTCTATAAATCAGGAAGTACGATGAGATTTAATGTCCGACTGTTCGGAGATATTATTCTGCGTATTTCTTCTATGGTATATTAATAAATGAATAGTTAATTAAACCATATATTGTATTGAAGTGGACCTTTTAGAAGCAAGTTTAACATTCCTTTTCCTGTTTCCCCTCAAACCCCCCAAAAATAAACTTTTTCTCTACAATGTTTCAAATAAAAAGGATAAGTTAGGTGGTATGTATGTTTGTAGATAGTATACGTAGTTTAAAGAAAATCGTTGAAGTCGTTTTGGAGAAAACTGCGACAAACTGAAAATTTAAAAAAAAACAAAAAGTCCGTAGTCTTCTGATGTCATCAGGGCTGTTGATAGATTTTGCTTAAAACCTTCGTGTCAGAAGCGAAGATGGTACCTAAATGGAATTGTGTTTGTGTCTGTGTGGTAGGTGGGGGGGGGGGTCCAGCACCATATTCCATTAAAAATAATCGCTGGAAGTTTAAACTTGATATCCCATATGGTAACTTCAGGAGATACAACACAAGATCCAAGATTTTGGCAATGCCCTTGGATCGGCAAGTGTATCATTTTCGAGTATATTTTTTTTTGTTTCTCGCTATTTTCATGAAAAACGCTTCGAAGATCTTCTTTATGCATTAGAGACATTTCCGTGGTAGCCTGCTTTCATTTTGTGGTCATCGACCGGTTTCGGGCGTTCGCCCATCTTCAGGATGCGTTTTTCAGACAGTGTGCCAACACAGACTCGTACAGAGACTTAGTTTCACACTAACTGAGTTCACATAACTCAGTTAGTGTGAAACTAAGTCTCTGTACAAGTCTGTGTTGTCACACTGTCTGAAAAAAACACATCCTGAAGATGGGCGAACGCCCGAAACCGGTCGATGACCACAAAATGAAGCAGGCTACCACGGAAAATGTCTCTAATGCTTTCCAGCTCTGCGGAACCAACCACCACAACAAATCTTCTTTATGCTTCTATCATTATTATTTACAATTTTTTCAAGGACAATGATTATTTTTGGATGCTTTCTAGTGTAATCGTAATGTTAAGCTTCTTCCGCCTTGCCGTATGAAAGTACCACTTCATTATGTTGAACAGTTCTACCAGTTATTTAATATTAAAGGCAAATCAAAGAGAAAATTGTATGTTTTTTTTAACCAAATTTCTTGTTTTTATAGAACGACCGAACTATTTGAATTTTCCATTTTCTCTATATTTATGTGTATGGAAGGCATTAGCTAGCTATAAGAGGCAATAGAATTAGTTTAAACACAAGTAAGATTGATCAGTTGAAGTTTATTAAAAACATGAAATAAAATATAATAGAATTCTCTAAACAGTTGCTAAAAAAAAAAAAACAGAAACTTCCTTGGACATCTGGCTTTATAATCTTGTTGTGGGGGTGAGGAGGGCTGGTTGGAAGTATTTAACGGTTATTTTCCGTTTTCTTCTACAACTATGCGCTAAAAGTTTGTTTGATCTTAATTTGGAAATAAAGTTGTAGAAAATATTGCTTATTACCAGCTTTGCCAATAAAGTTAAAATACTTTTTCAATCAGGTCAATAACAAGTTCAGGCTAAGGATCATCCATCATTGTAGAAACATTTTAGGATTTCCAAATATTCTGGCCACAATCCGGAAAATTTCTGTTTGCCAGAATAAGACTTAGAATTTTTCAAATTTTCCCAGCGTAATAGTAATTTCCATTAATATTTTCAATATGTAATGAAGCTTTTACATATTTGCAAGATGGTACCGAAAAAGAAAAAAGATTAAGTTTTCGAGAATTTGAAGTTCATTATTTCTAAGATATTAAAATACTTTCTTATTTTTTTCTATCATTAATTTTTTTTTTTTTTAGTTAATTAATTTGAACGACCATTGCTATAATGATCATTCATGTTAGGAATGTTTCTTCTCCACCGTGTTTTCTCTCAATTTTAATTGACCGCTTTTTTTTTTTTTAAATCTCTCCATTTATAATTCTGAATTTTCATAACATATTTAAATTTGTTATTTTTTAAATTAAAGTGGAAGTCTAAATATAGAAATACAGATCTAATTTAAATCCCGTATTATTAAAATTTTAACTTCCTCTTTCTATATGAAGAAAAATTGTTTAATCTTAAATAACATAATCTCTCACCCATCCCAAAATTATTATTTTGAATTTAAAAAAAAAATATTTAACTGACCTGCTTAATACAAAAAAAAAAAATAAAAATGAATCAATTAAAGATAAAAGTAAAATAAAATAAAAAAATCATATCTCTTAATCAAGGAGGCAAAAGGGATGATTGTTTAAGTTAAGGATGTAAAGCTGCATCTAATTAAAAGTAAAAAAAGTTTTGTATTAAGATATCCATACAAAATATATATGAAAAAAAAAATTAGATAAATAAAATAAAATAAAAATCCCTTAGTAGGGTAAAAAGCCCTCCGGAAACATTCGGTTGGATTTAAATCAGACTTAGAAGACGGGCTTGTCGTAGGTCGCTATATGTGAACGAGAGTATGTATGCGTGCAGTGGGCCCCGATATTAAGGCAACAACACAGCGAAGGAGGCGCGCGGATGTGGGACCAGATGTGCTTACTACAACCCAGCCGGTACTCGTTCAACGGAAGTCTAGCGCATTTGTGCAGGAAGTAGACCATTCTCCCTTATTCTACAACACTGTTTCACCGGTGTATGTTGTCTCGCCTTAGTCTAGTATTAACAAACGCCCCCGCAATACAAATAATCTATTTCATTTTGATTTTTTTTTCTTTTCTTTTTTTGTTTTTTTTTTTTTTACAAAATACCTATTTAAATAAGATATAAAAATAATTCTTTTGTCTTTCAAACATTTGAAATCTATTTCTCCAAAATAATGTTAATTTCAAAAATTTTGGATTTCCAAAACTTAATCATAAATACATTTTTGCCAAAAGTTTTGTTTAGTTTAAATAATCACAGAATTGTTAAAAACGAACGAAATAAATCCCAAGAATTGCGGACCCCTCCCCCATCCAAATATCAAACCCTTTTGAAATTTGCAAAATCGTATTTTCAGTTTAGCGATTTTCTTCAAATTTGGCTTCTTTTTTTTTTAGTTTCTCTTACTCCTAGTAAGAAGAGGAAGTATTGTAATCGTGTCAAATTTTCGATATCGAGTTTTCAGCGGAAATATCCGCTTTGAGGTCCCCTGAGTCCAAAAAAGTGGTTTTGTAGCTAATGGTCTCTGTGTGTGTGTGAACAGCATAGCTCAAAAACGGAAAAACTGTAGAAAGTTAAAACTTGATATTACGTTTAGGTATCACTATGGGATCTGATAGTGCGTTATCTGTCAAAATTTCTCAACCGGAATTATCACTTTACTAGTTGTTTTTTTTTACGTTTTTGCGATTTTCTCAAAAATGGCTGCGACGATTTTCTTCAAATTCAGTATATCAACTACACATACAAAGAGCTACAACTTTTATTTGAAACATTACTCTGGGAAAATTCATTTAAGGACTGTTATGGGGAAAGGGTGGGATTAGGTTTTCATCTAAAGTGCTATTTCAGTTTATTAAACAATTCTGCCATCTAAATAGTGTTAATTAGAATTAAAATATGTTATTGAAATTCCGAGTTTGAAAAAAATTGTATAACCGAAAGTGCGTTTAACACTTTAATAAATGATTTTTTTCACTATTTCGCGATTTTCTCAAAAATGGCTCCGACGATTTTCTTGAAACGTCGTACATAAATTAAATATCCAAAGATCTAACATCTTTATTTAAAACATTTCTCTGGGAAAATTCATTTAAGGGCACTTGTAGGGGAGTGGTGGGGTTGCAGCATCTCTAAAGTGATACGATAGTTGATTATACAATTCTATCATCCAAACAAAATTCCAAGTTTTGAGAAAATTAGTAAACCGGAAGTGCGCTTTTACTGAACTGTTTTTTTTCAGTTTTCGACGAATTTCATTAAATTTGACACACAAACTATCAAATTTGTCAGTTATAATTTTGAGAACAGGAGTAAAATGGTCAACCACTTGTTTGAAGCGTTCGCCCATTTTCAAGATGTCTTGATAAAGTGCGTTATCAATAGACTACTTGTATAGGGCAAAATCAGACTGCACATAACATTATATCGATAAAGAACTTATAGTGGGGGAAACCTGAGGTCACCGCTCATCCATAACTTTTAAAAATCAGTTTACATCATAAAAGGATTCTGTACAGAATGAGTTTGCAACTTGTGCAAGCCTGTGATGTATTTTAATCCTAACTATTCCTGCGGACCCAACTGCCGAATGGTTTTTTTTTTTACTTTACAATATAAGTACGTTAAGATATATTGAATCAATACTTTAAATGGAAGTTCGAAGCTCCCAAAAATTCTCATAGATCAAAAAATCAATTTTCTTCAGTGAACATGTTTCCCCAATACAAGTGATATCGTACTTATATATGTGTGTGTGTAGTTAGCATGTGAATTTTGAAGAAAATCATTGGACGCCGTACACAGAAAATCGCGAAAAACAGCAATGTCGCACTTCCGGTTGACGGATTTTGACTGAAACCTTCGGAATACTTATTTTCAATAAAAATGCAGTTTTGAAAATTGGAAACAATCAAATTTCTCTCTATAGCAATACTTTCTCTTTTAGTGCGGTAGGAAAATGTAAAAATTCCTCTTTGGTAACATAATTCTTCCGGATGTCCAAATTTAATAAAAAAAAAAACTTTCGAATTAGATTTGCACTGTGGTATAATGAAACACTGTTATGAAAAAATAATGAATACATTTTTAACATTATTAGAAAACACATTTTTATATTCGCTAATTTTTTTTTTTTATAGTAAACGTAAGCTATTCAAAACATTGTATATATTGAACGATCTCACATGACGTAGTTTAATAATATCAGAATGATGAATCATCTAAGTATTCAACAATATTTTATAGGCTTTAATCAATATGTTCATACTAGAGATCAATAATTACATTGTACACATATTGCAAGATATAAAGTTTATCTGCCTATATTCTTATTAATTGGATTAATATCTAGTTTATGACAATGTAAAATACGAAAAAAAAAAAATGAAAGAAATTATTAAATTTTAATAAATTAATAAGGCTTAAATAGAAAAATACATCTAAAGTTTTAAAAGTGAAATCAGAGCGACTTTGTTTATAATCTTTAAATTATACATTATAAGCACCAACCAAATAGAATTAATTTGTAATAGTCCTTATTTTTTAGGATTAATATAAACACATTAGAATGCTATGAAGTATTTTATCTAAAGACAATAAAAGTTTGTCATCAAATCTCGGCAGCTATTGTTTACTATCGATCAAGGACATTGTAATCGATTGGATTTTTGTGAGAAATGTATAAGAAGACTACATTTCTTGAATTGACACACTATAGCAAATGATTCACTAGCTTCGTTGAATAAAAATACCTCAAAAGACTAGTCATTATTAATATACAATGAATGAAATTAACTTTATATTATGGCATAGTTAGTTACCACGTTTGAATATCGATTAAAAATATCAATTACATATAATAATTATTCAGACATAAGAAGTTATTTGACAAAACGGATTTTTGTGTTGTACTTATCTTACTATAACATTCTTAAACAGGCTGGCTTTGTTTTTGAAATAGTAGGAGAAATGGCACCGATTATTATTTATATATCTCACTCACAATATGAATTTAATCTCCTACTATTAAAATGTAATTAATATCAAAATTAATCGAAATAAAATATTAAAAAATTAAAAAGGAAATTTTAATTATAAGATGTCCTACAAACCTTGTACCAGCCTGTATTACACTGTTATGTTTTTTATTATGTAATTTCAAGTCTATGGAGGTATGTCCAAATTTTTATTTAGTTATTTTATTTGTAATTTTCCTATATTACATGTCGTTATATAAATTAGTTATGTGATTAAAATTTTTTTTCACCTCTGAACTGTTTATGATAAATTTCTTTATGATTTCCAAAGTTTGGCACAAACAAATTAAAAAACCAATTACA